>OVBE01001110.1:0-39924 GCA_900406425.1 Iberis pinnata
CATTTTACATTTGGAATAGTTTATTTTAGTTAAAATATTTGATTTACTATTTAAGGTTTAATCATGATTAAAAAATTATATATATATATATATATATATTATTATATAACTTTTAACAAAATTATTTTTTAAAAATCCACGCGTAGCGTGGACTCAAACATCTAGTATTTACAAAAGAGGATCGATAAGGAAGCACATATAATATAAGAAACTATTGTGAAGCTGAAGTAGATGAAATAGCTGAAGTAAGTTGCTGGATCATGATTCAAAATCCGACAAAACGAAACCAAGTTTGGAGAAATGTTTCTGATGTTGTTGGTGTGATTATGGGATGTGATGTAAAGCGGTTGGGGATGAGATGAGCCTTCATTAAAGTGTGCCGATCTAAAACTGCTAGCTTAGCCTTCATTCCTTGATGAATCTCCTTGATAACTTGAGTAGTTGGTTTGGCAATTAAGTTATGAAGTCTATTATTTTTCTCTTTCCATATATGATAAATTCCAACTTGATATAATAACTTGCAGATGATGGATAGCTTGTTGTTTGGAGGAGAGAATTGTGCCCACGCACCAAAAGCCTGTGATGCAAACGAAGGAGTTAAGATTGAGTGAGCAAATAACGTTGTCCAAAGATCAATTGAAAAGGAACAATTAAATAAAATATGTTGAGTAAATTCAGGATTAGAGGAGCAGAGAAAACAGTTAGGGGGAGATTGAGATGCCCCTATTGATTAATTTTTCTTTGATGACCAATCTATCATGAACCACAATCCAAGAGAGAAACACATGTTTTGATACTTGTTGTTTAAACCAAATATGTTTCACCCAAGTGATCGATGGAGAAGAAACCCGAAGAGTAGCTCGTGTCTTTGCCGTTGAGAAGGTTCCAGGAGCGTCTGACCTAGAAGTTGCCATAGATAAGCATCATATAATGTAGAAGAGATGGATGAGACATTATATGGGAGACAAGAACGTAGGAGTGTGACAATAACATTACGTGAGTGGGGCAATAACCAACGTCCATGTGAAATTGCATCTTGAACTGTAGCAAAAAAAATCAATCCATGTTGTTCTAGGACCTAAAGGACATGTGAGTTCGAGAAGAGAGCCAAGGCCCATTCAATTTTTGTGCCAAAAGGACGTAGTGGAACCGGAACGAACATTGCAAACCAGGAAGTGTCTTGCTAAAGTTCTCAACTTAGTATCTTTTTCCAAATCCAACAACCAACACGTGATAAGTCAGAAACCCAAAATTTTTTGTTCTTGATTAAATGAGTCATTGTCCATGATACCCACAAAGAGCATCTTCTTGTGAAAAGAAGCCAAATAAACCTCAAACCAAACACTTTACTCGAGAGTTCAACATTAGACAGCCCCAGCCCACCTTCAATTTTTAGGTGAACAAATTGTAGTCCATGCAAATTTTGCTCCCGAAGAATAGGAAGGATCTCCTTTCCAAAGGAAGGAGGCGCACATTTGATTGACCTTTTTAAAGCAAGATTTTGGTAATGAAAATATAGAGGATCAAAAGTTCAAAATTTTAAATATGACCGATTGAATGAGTTGAATCCTTCCGGCGAAAGTGATTTTTGAGGCCGGCCAAGAGCCTATTCTGGTTCTTATATTTTCTATTAATGGTTGGTAATGTTCAGAGGAAGCCCAGGATACTTGATTGTTAGCATCCCTGGAGAAAGACCATAAAATTCTGCTAAAACTCTTGTAACAAAGGAGTTGTTCCCATCTAGAAACAATTTTGATTTATTGAGATTTAAGTTAAGACCCGAGCCTTATAAAAAGCAGCTTAAAATGCTCAAAATACCACGTAGAGAATGATGGGTTCGAAAAACTCCCGAAATGGTTGCTATATCTAGTTCTTTTTCCGAAATATCCATAGCTAGAACAAAAAAGGAAGATGAGATCGAGTCACCTTGTCTAAGGCATTTTGCCCCCGGAAAAAAATTGATAACCTCACCATTAAAAGCAATCGAGAATGTAGTGGACATAAAACATTCTTCTATCCAACGAATGAACATAGTAGGCAAATCGAATGCTTTGAGAATGTTGATGACAAAATCCCGATTGATATTTTCATATGCTTTAATAAGATCCAATTGTAAGCATCATCTGGTTATGGATGAGATCTTTTTAAAACCAACAACTAATTCGGAGACAAGAAGAATATTTTCACATATCAATCTGCCCTTGACGAAACCTACTTGATTATTCCGGACTGCATCTGGGAGAAAGAGTTTTAACCTGGCAGAGAGAATGCGAGAAATAACCTTGTACACCGTGTTGCAACATGAGATAGGTCGGAATTTTGAAAATAATTATGTTTAAGAAACCTTTGGAATTAGAGCAATTGATGTTGAATTGGATTGATGGAGAGGAGAGGCGGACTCAAAGAAGTTCAGGACTGCATAAATTAAGGATGGTCCCACTATTTCCCAGTTAGCGAAAAAAAAATATGGCGTAAATCCGTCCGGCCCTAAACCTTTTTCCTTGGTAAAGCAAATAAATACTCTTTTATTTATAATAGCAAGGGAATATGAGTAAGAGCCGACTTGAGTTATTGTGATGCTCGGAAAGGATGGATATCCTGTATTCGGTTGATAGTATAAGGGACAACTTCTGTATATGGAGAGCCAAGGAGTTTCCGATATTAATCCAAAACCATAGCTTTGAGAATTGTGGGGTTAGTGAATCGGTTTGCACTTGAATTCTTTGATGCTAGAATGTTGTTCATGCCTTTACGAGCTTTAATTGAGCAGTGAAAAAATCTAGTGTTGGAATCTCCTTTCTTCAACCACCGAATTCTCGATTTCTGTTTGAGGAATGAATCTTCGGCTGTAGAGAGATGTAACCAAGAGTCTATATGCTCCTTCTCAAGAGTAGACAGAGAGAGCGAAGGGTTGATTAACAATTGACGTGTTTTCTTTAATTTTACAAACTATTCTTTAGCCCTTTGTTGGATATTGCTGAAGCATCTCTTGTTTAATTCCCAACAATAAAATTTAGTGAATTTTAAATTCGAGTATAAAGCTGCCATTTGATGGGTAATGTATTGATGTGAGTTCCAAATAGCATGCAAATGATCTTTAAAACCTGGATGAGATAAAAAGAAACTAAGAAAGGTAAAGCTAGTTATGCGACGATGAACAAAACTATCTATGCTTACTAAGCATGGAGAATGATCAGATGATCCAGGTGCATCAAAATAAGCATGGGATGAGGGAAAGGTGGAGATCTGGGAGCTAGATACTAAAGCTCTATCCAATTTACGAAATGAAAGAGTATTTTGGTTGTTGTTCTTCCAAGTGTATTGAAATCACGAATGGGTAAATCAAAAAAATTTAAAGTCTCCAAACATGTTTGGAAGTCATGAAGGCCTGAGTGAGATGTGATGATTTAAGAAAGAACAGATTTCTTCACAAGCAAGTACTTGGTTGTAGTTTCCAAGTGTTAGCCATGGTGATGATGTCAAATATTTGATTTCGCGAAGACAAAACCTATTGTGATGTAAATGTTTAATTGAAGACTAGAAACTCCACATAAAACCAATTGATCACTCTTGAAGTAAGTAACCACCAAGAGGGAGGGGTGCCACACAATCGAAATGCTTTCATTTTATGCAGTTTTGGAATGATTATAATCAAAATTCCAGCCTGGTGAAACATCATTTACTACTATAGCTACGTCTTCCTGTTTCACATGAGTTTCCAAAAATCCTCCAATGAAGGAGCGTGACATATATATCCATCGCTAACCAAAATTTTCTTGGAGAGCCATTAAGACATCTTATATTCCAAGCAAAGCACTTCATATTTACATCAAAAGTTTAGTAACCCAAAAGTTAGACTGGTGGAAGAGAAGAAGATCCAATAGGAGACCCATCTTTTGATGATTGACCTGACGAGGAGAAGGATATACCACATGGCACAAATTCAGAGCCTCCATGACAAAGTTCTAGCAACCGATCTCTAATATTACGTCTAGCCTTTTTCTAGTTGTTTAGCAGACATGTGATCAAAGGTTGAGGCATCCTGTAATGCATCCCTTAGCCACAGAACTTCCTAAGCTTTAGCAACTAAATCCTCTTCAGCTGCGAATTGAGAAGAAGTAAGGGGTCGTTCAAGAGGAGGAGCTTCTCGAGGAGTAACGGCCTTATGAGCCAACTTGCAGACTACTTGTGTCCAAAGTTCCATAGATGTTCCTTTAGATGATGGTGAGATTGGTGGAGAGATACAAGGAGATTCATATGTCTTTGATCTTGGAGAATGGGATGTCCTTGATCTCAGAGAGTGCGATGTATGTGATACATGAGAATGAGCAGATGAAGGTTCATGAGCTAATTTGAGGGAGGCAGTAGGTCGATCAGGTGGCTTATCCGGTGAAAGAGTTTTTTCCATGTCGAGAGCAGGATCAGAGGGAGCAGTAGCAATCGATGGACCAGGAGGTTTGGGATTCGAAGGAGATCTCTGCCATAGATGCCCAAACTAACTACAGCCTTGACATAAGGGAGGTAACCTGGGAAATTCTGTCAATACAACAACTGAATTGCCCAATTTATCTGATACTTTCACGGCTGAAGAGAGCCAAGGCCCGTCAACAAATTTATAGTCAACGATAAATACTAAAAGTTTTTTAGAATAAATAAATACTAATAAATCCATAAAAATAGTTTTTAAAAAAATTTGTTGACTTACCGACAAATTTATCGTTGGAACACCTTTGGTATACTGCTGAAATATTCTAACAATTATTTGATTGTGCATAATGTCAGAACTTATTGAAGTATTAAACAATTTCGAGGATTTATGACTAACATGACTATATATATATATATATATATATATTAAAAACTAAAATTCAAAGTTAGAATTTTAAAATGCATAATTCCTCACATTATCTAAATAACCGGAAATAATTAAAAGGAAAACTAATATTCTGATATGTTCGACTAGTCACGACCTCGCATTTAACTACGCATTTCAATTGTAAACTTCGCAATCTATTCGTCCCAACATCTGTTCTCCTTGTCATGTCTCATTTTTGTATTGATGTTCTAATTACAAGTCTCTAAAAAATTGATATAACATCTTTTTATCCGATCAAAATAAGATTTTAGAGATAAGGAATAAAAAATTATGAATAAATCTAAGCGCCCTTCTACAAAATCCAAGAAATTTGTTCGTAGGCGTTTGCCTCCGATCCAATCGAAGGATTGAATTGATGATATAAACATGAGTTTAATTAGTCGATTTATTAGTGAACAAGGAGAAATATTATCTAGATGGGTGAATAGAATTGACTTTAAAACAACAACGAGTAATTACTATTTCTATAAGATATCCAGCATATGATGTGCATATTGTAATATCTACAACTTCTTTGCAGGTCCGTAGCAAGAAATAATATATTATGTTAAAGACAGTCGTTCGCATAAATTGCTTTGAATAGGTAAATCAATCATTTGTCTTTAGAAATCCGTTATTAATCCTCTAATACCTACTAATTGATGTACTTGAGATGCATTTCTCCTAGCTCCCCAAAAGAAATTATATAGACTGGATTGAAAGGGTCTGTCATCTTAAAATTATGATTCATTTTTTGTCGTAAATATTCACATATAGTATACCATATCTCAATAAATTGGCATAATTTTTCTATAGCATGTACATTCTCATACGTTGCCAATTTTGTCTCTTTGCTTCTCCATCTAACATTCGAGAGCCTCAATCCTAACATCGATCTCCTTCAAAGACTGTTTGTAGGCATTTTTGAGCGTTAAGTGACTCTGCAGACAATGTCAAATGATTCGATAGGAAGATGTTGGTCAAATTTTGGTTTGTTTCCAACAAAATAAGATCATTAATTAATATTAGTGACTTGGTAATATAATAGTCACTAAATAAATTATTATATTTATCTTGATGACGATTTGGTTGATAACATCCGCAGGAATGTCGTTTGTAAACAAGCCTTTAGTAAATTGAGGCTGGCTGAGCCAAATGTCATCATTTTTCTTCCTCGTAACCTTGATAACCTTCCTCACACTCGAGTTTGTCTCATCTTCTTGTTGGTGTGTACGTTCTCCTTAACTTCTAAAAAATAAAGAGGCACACCATCAACAATTTACGAAATAAAATATTTAAAAACTTTAGTAAAACAAATGTTTATATATACTGGTTGACCTTCAATCTTTTAACAACTTTTCACTCTTACATGATCATTTTCCTTTGCGGCCTCTCTTCCTGTTTTGCGAGTAGGTGGAAAAGTTTTCAATCGTCTCAAACTTTGATTAGTAGGTAATGACATTGGCGAGAGATCTTCATTGACTCTCTTTAGTGTTGTTGCCACTTCGTTTTCGATACATTGAGTGTACTAACAAATTTATTGAGTCCTTTTCGAACATCGCTGGTTAAAGTTGGAATTCAGTTGAAATCGTACTACAAAATTATTAGATTTTATTTTATAATCTATAGTAGTCGTACATCATCATGTTGATATATATATATATATATTAATATTAATTTATACTTAAAAATTTATATTAATTTCACAAAGGTTACTCACCAAATAGAGCTCATATGTCGCTCTAAGTGAAGTACCAGAAGAGGGTCTCGTATAGGTTCGTAAATGAAGTCCTCAATTGACATTTCAAAGGTTCCAACCGACCTGTTAGACTCGAGATTTGAGTATGAAAAGTTAGAGTATCTCCAACCCATTACTCTATTTTTCACTATATTATAGAGTAACTCTAAAATAGAGTTGAATTTTGCTCCAACCCGTAACTCTATTTTTCTCTTTATATATAAAATAATATTCCAAATATATTCTATTATCACTTTAAAATTAATTGTCAATTATTACATATATTTGTAAACTTTGAAAAATGGTCCCAACTATTTTAGTTTTTACAAAAATATAAGATTTCATAATGTTATTTATATAAAACATTTATATTATATCAAAAAATAATAAAACATAATTTGTTGATTCAATTATTTTCATTAGTGAATTTCTCTCATAAATGAGTAATTAATGCATTTTGAAGTGATATGTTATGTTGTTTTTATTGTGTATTTTCAAGTTTGAGTTATTTTGTTTATTATATCTATTAAAATATTGGTTTTCTATTTTATTTTATAATTGAAAACGAAAAATATTAAATTAATTAGTAAATCATCAACAATATAACAATTAAAAGACCACTTTGTAATTAAAATAGTTTCACTATAAAATAGAGTGGAGATTAGGATTACTCTATTTATAGAGTGGAAAAGTAAAAACTCTATTTTAGAGTGAAAAATAGAGTTGGGTTGGAGAAGATTTCACTCCAAAATAGAGTTTTACTCTATAATAGAGACGACTTGAAGATGCTCTTATAGTTGGAATCAAAGTTTTACTATGATTACAACTACCAGAAACTCTCTATCTCACATACGCATTGTCAGTGCCGGTCCTAAGGTATTTGATGCTTAAAGCTGAGGACAAAAATGATGTCTTTTGGCCATATACATTTAGTAAGTTTGGATCAAACTCGTCTCAAGGAATTTTCATAGAGGCATGCTTGACCAACTGTGCTACATATGATAACTGATTTTTGATGCACCTAAATTTTATATGAATTATGCGCCTAAATCTCCTGCTTCTCCAGCTTCCCATCAATCCCTTACATAAAATAATATAAATTAATTAAAAATTATAAATTATGAAAATCTTAAAATTTACTAAAGAAACTAAAAAATCAACAAAACTATAATATATTATAAAATTACTAAAAATTCATAAAATCTTAAATTTTTGTCGAAAAACATTAATAACTAACCATTGATGGGAAGACAACCATCTTCCTAGCACGTCGGACAAGGGAATGCAATAATGGAATACCTCTTACCCTTCGTTCGACGACAGTGCCGTCAATGGTGTGCTATTAATTTTTTTTACAAAAATTTAAGGTTTTATGAATTTTTAATATACTAAATTATTATGGTTTATTGGTTTTTAGTTTTGTAGTACTCTCTTCGTGACAGCAGTTGCCCAATATGATATTATATCTTTCCTTTGGTGGAATCTATCTACCCTTTATAAGTTTGTATTTATTTTAATTTAATACAATATGTTGACAAAAAAAAGGTTTTTTAGTTTTGTATTAAATTTTAAGAAAACATGCCAACGTGAGGACAGTGAACATCCGCGAGATGGTAGCCAAAGTGGGACGATGGCGGCGAAAGACCAAAGAAAACATGCTTCGATAATCGTGTTTGGAAGAAATTCTAATCGGCACTATGGGAATATGGAAAATAATATTTACCAATTTAATAAAGGATTCAAAGAAAAGTAAATTTCTAAAGATATGGAAATTATAAAGATTATGCTTAATCTTTTTAGAAAAATTCATATCTTATCATAACTGAAATTTTGATTTCCTAAAGAGAATAGGAAACACATCATGCCTATAAATACATCTCTCCCTCAAAGGTTTAGAGAATCCAAAATTTTTTGAGCAACACAAGAGAATAAAAGCTAGAGATCTTAGAAGAAGTCTCAAGACAAATATTGAGTTATTTTGAGAAATTCTTTTGATTGTTTTTATTAGTGTTGTAATCGATCCCTTATTTTTATATATCAATAAAGATAAACGGTTTTTCATTAAGTCTAAAGTAATACTAGTCGAATTTCTAAAGGGCACAAAAAATAGGTTTGAAAAAATCCCAACAATTGGTATCAGAGCTCCAGGAAGAGCAGAATTCTGCACGTGTGCAAAGAGACGATTTCTGATATGGAAGCACGATTTGAAATCGAGACGTTCGATGGTAAAGGGGATTTTGGCTTATGGAAGTACAAGATGATAATGCAGCTAGAACTCTGGAAATTAGTCTCATACATCAATGAACCAAAAACACCTCCAAAAGGTGAAGAGGTTAAAGAAGGTGAAAAAGAAGAGGACGGTGAAGCTAAGAAGGTCAAGTCTAACCCAGAGACTGAAGAAAATCAAAAGCAAGCTAAGAACCTAATATGTCTCAGTCTAACTAACCAGGTCTTACGCAAGGTTATGCATGAGACAACGACACTGGGAGTTTGGAAAGCTCTAGAACGGGATTACCAGACAAAGATGTTGCCTAACCGGATCTACCTCAAACAGAGATTTGTAAGTTTCAAGATGGAGGAAAACAAGAGCATTGAAGAAAACATGGACAATTTTCTTAAGCTGATTTCCGATCTAGCAAGTATCAATATTCACATAAATGATGAGGATCATGCAATACAAGTCCTATCTAGCTTGCCAAATCCATATGAGGCTTTAGTTGACACGCTTAAATACAGTAATAAAAGGGAAACTATTACTTTAAGTGATGTATCAACTCAGCTTTGTCTAAAGAGATAGACTCAAAAGAAAAAGTAGTGCTATCTATGACAAAAGCCACAGGAAAAGGCCTATACGTTGAGTCTAGGGGAAGGACAGACCAACATACATGTAAAGAAAATCAAGGGAAAGGAAAGTCTAAAGGAAAGACAGATGAAAATGATACAACATGTTTTATCTGCAATGAAGAAGGGCATTGGAAATGAGTTTGTCCTGAAAGGAAGAACAAGCCGGGAAACTCTGCTAACACAGTAGCAGAACTGAAACAACCTCTAGTACTAACGGTTAGTACTCTTGATACGAAAGCCAAAAATGGATGGATTCTTGATTCTGGTTATACATATCATAGTACACCATACAAGGAATTCTTATTTGACTTCGAAGAATTTGATGGTGGAGAGGTTTTTATGGCTAATAACATTCATAGTAGCATCAAAGGCAAGGGAAGGATTCGAATTCAGAATTTAGATGGTTCTGAGGTTATACTCAAAGATGTTAAATACATGCCAGATATGGGTAAGAATCTCATTTCCTATGGGATGCTAGAGAAATCAGGTTGTAGGTACAAAGGAAGTAACTTCAAGGTCTAGTTCTACAAAGATAATAAAAAGGTGATATCAAGAAACTATAAATAAGAAAATTACTATCTATAGGGAACATTAGCTAAAATGGAAGAGGATACTTCTAAAGCTAGGACGGAAGTTAAAAAGAAAAAATTAAAGAAAGTGACTTTCTGTGAGAAATCAGTTAAGAGTAATTATCTATTGATATTACTCGGTTTTAATGCATTTTAGTGGATATTTATGTCTGTTATTATGCATTATCCGAACGTTTTCCTTGCAAGTTTTGGTATATTTTCAGGTTTCAGGTGTTCGGGTCGATTTAAATTTAAAGCACTGATTTTCTGCATTTTTGGATGGAATTTGGCTAAGTAATGGAATGAGAAATTAATCTGGTCTTGGATTGATAAAAATGAAGAATTGAAGCCATGAAGAGCTCGGAACGATCGGTTCAGCCTTGGACCGATCGTTCAAAACATGCAGAGAGAAACGGAAGATTCGGACCGATCGGTCCACTTGCGGATCGGTCGGTTAACATTTCCCGGAGAAGACTGGATCGATCGGTCCATGCATGGATCGATCGATCCATCACACATACGAGAAACTTTGAAAAATTACATATTTTTGCAAAAAAGTCCTCAAGCCTATCTTGTTTTCCTATTTTTATTATTTTTACTTTTTCACTATAAAAGCCTTGTGGCTTAGGTTTTATTTTTTTACACTTTTACAACTCTAAAGCTTTTACAAAGAGAGGAATTCTTAATCCTGTATTTTGGAAAAGAATATTGAACTCTGATCTTGATTTATAATATTTATACTTATTTTATTATGTGTTCTTCTTTGATATTGTTTTGTTCTTGCTTTGCAATGTATGAGTAGTTTACTAGTTAGGTTTTAGGTTTTTCCAGAGAAATCAGATTTAATTGTTAGGGTTTGTTCATAAAGGGATTGAATTTGTTAGGTTCTCAGTCTGGATTCAAACTTAATGCATGAATTAGCTTGATCACCTTGTTTCTGATGATAGGTTGATAAATACAAAAAAATTTAATTTAGAAACCTGACATAATCTAGATGAGTAAATGTCTTTTCTTGCGGGAGTATTGTCTTAGAGGTTTATGAACTTATCAAATATGAACTGTAATGCATATTTGAATTATCTAAATTTGGCAGGAGTTTATCTTTAGTAATTTGAATATAGGGAGTAATACTTCGGGAGGATATTAATCTAGTTTCTGTCTTTTGAGTTAAGAACTATTTTTAAACGAAAATCCTTGCATGGTAACCTGACTACTTGTGGATTGCCTATTGACTGACGTCTTTAGCTTATTGTTTACAACCGTTTATTTAATTATTGCTTTAATTTTGATACAACAATTTTATTATTTCGTCTTAGCATGATTTGAAGTTAAACTAAAAGTTGTGCTGTCTGGTCTATGTGGATTCGACCTTTTACTGTGCTACATTTATTTGTCTCTGCAATATAGTTTTAGGATTAAATTCTAAGCTTATCAAAATTGTGGCGCCATTGTCGAGGACCAATAGTGCCTTTTAAGTTTTATTTAGAATCTAGTCTAAGATTTTATTTTATAGTACTCATCTCGTTCTTTGTTCTTGTTTTTTTTTTACAGGTGCATGATCAGAAGATCTGACAAACTCTCTGAATTGCTGAGCCTTAATAACGCAGAACTCGCAAAATAAAAACGCTCAAACCGGAAAGCTAAGAAAGATGCAAATTCATCTTACTCAATGAGTGATAACGTTAATCTCAACAATTCGGGCGATCCTGAAGGTCAAATAAATCCATCTCCTCCTGGACTCAATCAGTTGATTCTCCATCAGGTGGGAGGAGGAGCTAACGGTAATCAAGTGCCACAAGGCCAACCAAGAGCTGATGGCAACCAAATACCACCGGTGAACCAAGTTCCTCAAAATATTGATGCAAGAAACTTTATCTTGTATGGCGTTCCAGACAGAGTCTCTAATCAACGCCATCCTCAGAATCACCCTCTAGTTGGTTCATTCAACAATCCTGAAGCATTCTTCGCTAATAGGAATCATATCCAACCTCAACAACCTCAGCGAAGGGAGTACCAATTTACCATTCAGTTCGTTCAGATAATCCGTAACAACCTGTTTAGTGGTTTACCAACTGAGCACACCATGGATCACATTGACAACTTTGAGGACATCTGTAATACTACCAAACTTAATGGGGTATCACACAATTTTATGCATTGCAGCCTGTTCCATCATTCTCTAGCTGAGAGAGCACTTTGCTTGTTGAAATCTCTACCCGCTAGTTCTATTGTAACTTGGGATGAATGCAAGGCCAAGTTTCTCAACCACTTCTTCACCACCACTAGGACCAACACATTAAGGAACAAGATCTCATGATTTATGAAAATTCCAGTGAAATCATTTTACGAAGCTTGGGAACGATTCAAAGAGCATCTTTGTGATTTCCCACATCATGGTTTCTCATATGTAAGTTTCCTTAACACTTTCTACAAGGGAGTTGACCAAAAATACCAGTTGTCCTTAAATACAGCGAGTGATGGTGATTTTATGACTAAAACAGTCCCATATGCCTATCGTTAGATAGAGAACTTAGCAATTAGCAACAACAATCATTGCCTAGACTTTGTGAGAAGAACTAAGGGGACTATATCTGACAACTATTAACTTTCAGAAGTGAAGGGACAAGTTTCAGAGATGAGAGGAATGATTACTTAAGTCCTAAAGAACCAGAACCAGAAACATGTGAGTTTTGCTGATGATTCAGAAGCCGTTTGCGTTGAATTCCAAGAAAAAGAGACAGATGTTGTTGAAGAAGAAGTGAGTTATATCAATAGCCAAGGCCAAAGGGTGTACAATCATGGATATAATTCAAGTTTTAACAAGACTGCCCCAATCTCTCTTGGAGGAGTAATAATGTTGAAAACCCTCAGGATCGCGTTTACCCAACCCAAAAAAAACGTTTTGTGCCAAACACTGGTAAGCAGTCTGTACAAAACCAAGGAAGTGGTGGTTTCCAAGGAAATCAGAACCGGAACTATGTGCATAACTCTAATTCAAGCGGTTTTCAACAAACCTCTCAGCCGGTCTTTCAATAAGCACCTCCAACTCAAGCTCTGCAAGGAAATTCGATTGAGATAATGTTTAAACAGCTTTTGGAAGGACAACAACAGTCCCAAAGAGAAGTTAAGGAATTGAATCAGATATTTGAAGCACTATTTACCCATGTAAAACATCTTGATACTCAAGTTGCTCAAACTGCTGAAGCGGTAAAGAGACCGATTGGATTTCTACCTGGGAAGTCTGATGCTAATCCAAAGAAGCAAGAATATGTGAATGCAAGAAGTGGAAAATTTTGATCATCTTCTAAGGATAAAGAGCATGTTGTTGACGGTTTGGTCGAAGATATAGATGAATAGATGAATATGATGAAAATGCTGAAATGGGGAAAAAAGATGATTCATGTATGAAATTAACCAAAGAAAATGATGCAGAAATTTCAGAGAGCTATGGATGCTTCGGATCGATCGGTCCAACCCGGATTGATCGGTCCAAGAATCTGGAAAACCAAGACAGTTCAGACTGATCGATCCAAGCCGGTTCGATCGGTCCAAAAGGTACAATTTGATCTGACACTGCGGATCAATCGATCCATGCTGGATCAATTGGTTCACCGTATACTGGGACTTCTGAAACCCATCGCATCTACAAATCGAAGGTCCCTTATCCAGTAAAACCCAAGAAATCCATAAAAGAGCTTGAAGATGCAAAGTGCAAAGAGATGATTACTAAGCTCAATGTCCAACTTCCATTCTCAAATGGATGCCAAATGATTCCTAAACTGAAGAAATATGTCAAGAGCATGGCAACCAACAAGTTTTCTCTAGAAGAAGGGGCAATGATGATTACTGAAGAATGTAGTTCTATCTTATATAATTGAATGCCTAAGATGCTTGGTGATCCTGGAAGCTTTGTGTTATCAGTAAAGATTGGAGATATTACATTTGCTAGATCTCTCTACGATTTGGGTTCAAGCGTGAATTTGATGCCTTTCTCAGTGGCTAAGCAATTGGAGATGACATATATCAAGGGAACAAAGATCTCATTGGTTCTAGTTGATCATTCTGTGAAATATCTTGTTGGAGTTCTGGAGAACCTACATGTGAAGATCGGGACAACGTTTGTACCGAACAACTTCGTGATTCTAGAACTCGGCGAAGAACCCAAGGACCCTCTAATTTTAGGAAGACCCTTTTTGGCTACATCTGGTGTCATTATTGATGTGAAGAAAGGCAAGATCGATCTTCATTTTAGAGACATGTGAAGTTTAATATGCAAGATGTTCTAAAGAAACTATCTCTTGATGCCAAGTCTTTTTGGGTTGATACTGTTACTGAAGTTGTTGAGGGAGTTTCTGATGACTTCCTTTATGATGAACCTTTAGAGATTGCATTGATAAACGCTACTAATGAGCATGTTTCTCTCAGTGATGAAGTTTCAGGTTTTACCAGGATGCTCGATTCTAGTAGGAGAACTGAAGAAATGACCGCTTATGTGGCATTAGTGGAGGCAGCTACCAAGCCTCCACCTAAACCGTACCCTACACCTCTTGATGATCCATGGAGCAAGCTGAAATCTCCAAATCTGGAACTTAAAACCCTTCCAGCAGGGCTCAGGTACGCGTTTCTAGGTCCTAGTTCTGCATACCCTGTGATTGTGAATGCTGATTTGAATAAAGTAGAGACTGCCTTGCTTTTATGTCAATTGAGAAAGTATCACAGAGCTCTAGGTTACACCTTAGATGATATCACATGGATTTTTTCATGCATAGGATACATTTAGAAGATGAATCTAAGACTTCTATAGAACATCAAAGACGTTTAAATCCTAATCTGAAATATGTTGTTAAGAAAGAGATAATGAAACTTCTAGATGCAGGTATTATTTACCCTATTTCAGACAGTATTTGGGTTAGTCTTGTGCATGTTGTTCCTAAGAAAAGGGGTATAACAGTTGTTAAAAATGATAAGGATGAGTTGATTCCAACTAGAACTGTTACAAGTCATAGAAAGTGCACTGATTATAGGAAATTGAATGCTGCTATTCGCAAGGATCATTTTCCTTTACTTTTTATTGACCAGATGCTTGAGAGATTGGCTAATCACCCTTACTACTATTTCTTAAATGGTTATTAAGGTTTCTTTCATATTCCTATTCACCAAGATGACCAGGAAAAGATAACATTCACATGTCCATTTGGTACTTATGCATATCGCAGAATGCCTTTTGGATTGTGCAATGTTCCAACGACTTTTTAGATATGCATGATGTCTATTTTCACTTATCTAATTGAAAACATCATGGAAGTGTTCATGGAAGATTTCTCTGTCTATGGATCTTCCTTTGATGTTTGTCTTGCTAATTTGTGCAGGATCCTTCAGAGATGTGAGGAGAAACACTTGGTACTCAACTGGGAGAAGTGTCACTTCATAGTGACAAATGGGATTGTATTAGGACACAAGATTTCTAAGAAAGGTATTGAGGTAAATAGAGCTAAAATAGAGGTTATTACTAACTTTCAGACACCCAAGACTGTAAATGATGTTCGCAGTTTCTTAGGTCATGCATGTTTCTACAGAAGATTCATTCAAGACTTCTAGAAAATCGCTAGGCCTCTTACAAAGCTGTTATGCAAGGAAGTCAAAATTGAATGGGATGATGAATACCAAAGATTCTTTCTCGCGATTAAGGGAGCTCTAGTGAGTGCTCCGATAGTTCAACCACCAGACTGGGTTTTTCCTTTTGAGATAATGTGTGATGCCAGCGATTATGCGGTAGGAGTTTTTCTTGTACAACGAAAGGATAAGAAATTACATGTCATCTATTATGCCTCAAGAACGCTAGATGGAGCTCAATGAAATTATGCCACAACTGAGAAGGAGTTACTAGCCATTGTCTTTGCATTTGAGAAGTTTAGATCCTATCTAGTATGATCTAGAGTAGTAGTCCACACCGATCACGCGACTTTGAGGTATCTCCTTAACAAAAAGGATGCTAAACCCAGATTACTGCGTTGGATTTTGCTTTTACAGGAATTCGATTTGGAGATAAAAGACAAAAGAGGAATAGAGAATGAATTTGCAAATCACCTTTCCAGACTTAGAATGGAGGATGATGTTCCCATTGAATATAGTTTACCTGAAGAGAAGATCTATGCCATTAGCACAAGCGTGGATGAGAATCATTCTACCCCTAAACTTACTAAATATGCAGTAATTACTCCTTGGTTTCGTAATTTTGCTAATTATCTGGCTGCTAATGTTGAACCACATGATTTTACAGGTTACCGAAATAAGAAGTTCTTGAGGGATGTGAGACACTATTATTGGGATGAATCATATCTTTAAAGGCTTTTTTCAAATGGAATGTTGCGGAGGTGTCTGCCTAAGGAGGAGATTCAGAATGTCTTATACCATTGTCATGGTTCTGATTATGCTGGTCACTTTGCTACATTCAAGACTGTTTCTAAGGTGCTTCAAACAGGTTTATGGTGGCCTACACAGTTCAAAGATGCTCATGCTTTCATCTCTTGATGTGATTCATGCCAACAACATGGCAATATCTCAATACGAAATGATATGCCTCAGAACTTCATCTTAGAAGTAGAGGTTTTTGATGTGTGGGGAATTGACTTCATGGTTTTTTCCCTATGTCTCATAAGAATCTCTATATCCCTGTTGTTGTTGATTATGTTTCTAAGTGAGTTGAAGCAATTGTTAGCCCCATTAATGATTCTAAGGTTGTGCTAAAAATGTTTAAATCTGTGATTTTTCCCAGATTTGGAGTACCTAGAATAGTCATCAGCAATGGAGGCTCTCATTTCATCAACAGAGTTTTCGACAACTTGCTCAAGAAATATGGAGTCAAACACAAAGTGGCTACATTTTATCATCTCCAGACTAGAGGCCATGTAGAGGTTTCTAACAGGGAAATCAAAACCATCTTGCAGAAAACAGTGAATGGATCTAAAAAGAATTGGTCTTTGAAGCTAAATGATGCTCTTTGAACTTACAAAAACGCATTCAAGACCCCTTTAGGTACTATTCCATTTAATCTTGTGTATTGGAGTACAAAGTTGCTTGGGGTGTCAAGCTCCAAGACTTCTTAGGTGAAACTTTATAGTCCAAGACTGCTTGCTTCAAATTCAATATCAACAACTTATAGACCAATCATCTAAATAAAACTTCAAAGTCAAACAAAATTACTAAACCGTCATGTAAAGAATAATTTTAGTTGTTCCAATCATGTGTTGCACTTTAATGAGATCAAAATAATCTTTTCCTAACAATTACCTTCGTTGCACAACTATTTAAGAATTAAACAACATATGGGTGGTTGTTTGGATCAGTGTCAGAGACGGTGACAACGGTGACAAGTGGAATACTTGATTCCTTGACAAATTTCTCTAGAGCTTCCCTCATTGAAAACTTGAATTCACATATTCATAATAAAACAATATGCAACATTATCGTATAGCATAATTACAAATTGACATAATTTGCAATAATCTTAGAATCCACAATGAGTTCATGGAAAGGCTTGAATCGCCACATAATTACAAATTGACATTTATAACCTTTAACCAAACAAATTTCTTATGTAATACGACGAGAAACATTGAATGAATTTCATACAAAACAGGGAAGAATTCAAGCACGAGTCAGAAAATAAGAAATTACCATATTAGATGATTAGATGGAGATGAGAGCTCCGATTGAAGAGCAGTGAGCTTTCCTGAGTATGGGCGCATCTTATAACAGTGTAACCTCTTTTCGCATCTCCAAAGCTAGGGATCTTCCGAAACCTTTCCTAAATCTAGTTATCAGAACGATTCTAGCCTCCGCTATGGATCTGAAACATCATCGAAAGTAACTGTGAATTGACTCTTCGCAACGAATCCATAGATCATCGGCAAAAGAAGTCGACAGAGTTGGGGGGAAAATTGAACAGAAGTATAATAGTCATTTTCCCACCATTAGTAATGGCAAATATGAAAAATGTCAGCTCAAAAGTGGCATTTTTTAAATTTTTCTTTAAGGTTTTGTTTTGAAAGATGTATAGTTTGGTTTTGAAATTTAAGGTTTAAATTAAAAAAATTTATGATATTTAAAAAAAAAAAGTGTGGTATTTTTTAAAAAAATATTGTGATGTTTTTTAAAAAAATTAAAAATATATGATATTTTAGAACTCATCCACTTTTTATGGTATTTTTAATAATATTTCTTATTATTTTTTTTATTTTTAAACATAAAAAATATTATTTTTTATAGAGCATGACGATTATAATTTCTTTTTTCGTTTTACAACTGATTAAGTAAACGTTTTACAATAATCATATTCTATATATATTCTAGTTTTCCTAAAAAATTAACATTCTAAAACCTATATAATTTTCAAAACTCTACGTTTATTTTATACTTTTTCATATTTTTCGGAAGGCATGTCTTATCAAGATCATAATAATAATCTTCATTATAGAAAGATGTTTTCGGAAATCTAGCATAGAAAACAACAACAAATTATCTAAAGAATTTTTTTTCAACAATTCGGAGAAATAGTTGATGCTAATGTTGTTAATGAAACTGTATTTGGAAGAAAAAGATATAAAGAATATGGTTTTGTAAGTTCTGTTTTATTTTCACAAATACTTTTTTATATATTTTTTATTTGGGTTTTTAATTTAAATTTCTCATTTTTTAATTACTTTTATGTATATTAATTTGTTTTGATTGTGTAGGTTCAATTTATTTGAATTATTGGTAAATATTTTTTTATATTAGTAAGGATTAATGGTTTATAGAAATTGAATATCATATGTTAAAAAAATACTTTTTATTGTTAATAGACTTATTTTTCTATTCTTAAAAATTGTAATCATATGTTTGTGTTTATGAACTACAATACTTATAAATTTTTGGTACAATAAATTTATATTTGTCTACAAACTAATTTAAATAACATATTTTATTGTTCTTTCATGTTACTTTAAAGAAATTCATTCTGCAACTAAAGTGTGTAAGCTTCTTTATCCGATTATTGATGAAAGATAAACTAACATTAATTTGGCTTATCTTGGTGTCAGATCTAATCAATATCGGCAAAAAGTTTGTTTTATAACATTATTTTATTTTTTATTTTTTTATATTTATATGTTGATTTCTAAATTTAATCGTCATGATTTTAAATTTATCGTTTTACCACGTCAATTAGAACCATCCAATCAATATCATAATAGTTTAGTCTTTATAATTATATTTTATAATAAAATTTTATTAATTAGCTTTTTAATCTTCATAAAATTCGAATTGTAGATTCATTCAATCATGCAGCATGGAATCAATATCAACCATATTATCAATATGAATCTATGTCATCCTCTAGTTTATTATTGGTAAATTTTATATTAATTAATTAAGTTAATAAATAATTAATCTAATTTTTTAATATTTAGAAATGCATATTATGGACAATACTGATACATACATATCAATCCACACTATCATAATGAAAATCTCATGGTTAGTACTTATTTAATCTATAATTCTATTTTGGTTTTTGTTGAATATTTTTTTAATTAACACCTATTTTTCTAATCAATTATTGGTATTTTTGTAGTTGAGTAACTATGTTTATGCATGTTGAATACAACAATACTAATCATTGATGTTGATCATAACATATAAATGATCAATAAGAACAAATCAATGGATTAGACAACCCTCAAAAACATGAAGATGACAACATGAAAAATTCAGAAAATCAAGAGAATGTTATAGAAAACTCAATTTATAATAAAGAAGTAACCTAATGAATCAATTTTAGATTGATCTATCATATTTAAATTACAACTAATCTTCTTTTTCTATAATTCTATTAATAGTTAGTATCAAACTCTTTTATTTATTTGATTATATTATCAGTTTTTATATGCATCAAAATAACGAAATAAAGGAAATTTTAACTCTCTCTTAAATTGTGGTATTTTGTAATTTTTGAAAGTGTATAATATTTGTGGAATATCCTTTCTCTTTTTTTTACAAAAAATATAATAAAAACAATATTTTTTCTTAGATTTAATGACGATTATAATTTCTTTTTCTATTTTACATGTGGTTAAGTAAACGCTTTGCAATAATCATCCTATATATATTCTAGTCTTCCTAATTTTTTTATATTCTAAACCCTATATAATTTCTAAAACTCTACGCTAGTTTCATATTTTTTATAATGGTTTTTGGAAAACACGTCTTATCTAGAGGAGAACAATAATCTTAATTATAGAACATTTTTATCGGAAATCTAGCATGGAAAACAATAACAAATAATTTAAATAAGTTTTTTAACAATCCGAAGAAATTATCGATGCTAATGTTGTTAATGAAACTGTATCTACAGAAGAAGATCTAAAGGATATGGTTTTGTAAGTATTGTTTTTTTCACAAATACTTTTGTTATATATTTTTGTTTGTTTTTGTAATTTTAACTTCTTACTGTTGTTTTAAATTACTTTTATATATATTAATTTTCTTTTGATTGTGTTGGTTCAATTTATTTGAATTATTGGTAAATAGTTTTCTATGTTAGTAATAATTTAAGGTTTATACAAATAAAATGATGAGATTATGTTAAAATCCTCTTTTATCATTAACCGACTTTTTTTCTATTCTCAAAAATTGTTTTCATATTTTTATGTTTAATGAACTATAATATTTATAAATTTTTGGTAGAGTAAAATTATATTTGTATACAAACTAAATAAAATAATATATTTTGTTGTTTTTTCAGGTTACTTTTAGAGAAATTTATTCTGCAACTAAGGCATGTGAATCTCTTTATCTGATTATTAATGGAAGATAAACTAACATCAAATTTTGCTCATCTTAATGTTAGATCTAATCAATATGGGAAATTTTTTTGTTTTATAACATGATTTTTTTCGTTTTTATGTCGATTTTCAAATTTAATTGTCATGATTTTAAATTTACAGTTTTAACTCGTCAATTAGAACCATCACATCAATGTCATAATAGTTTAATATTCATAACTATATTTTATAATAAAATTTTCTTTAACATAAACTTCAAAATTGCAGATTCATTCATTAATGCAGCATGACATCAATGTCAACCATATAATCAAGGGTTGACATCACTAGACATCCCCAACTGTCTACACCCAAATTATTTTCTCTAACTTTTTTGCTCATCATTTTACTACCTGAACTTATATTTTTCTATCCAATCCCCATTAATTTTTCGAAATGCTTAAAATACTACCTATGCAATTATTCTGATTAAATAGCGATTAAAATTTTTAAATTGCGTTTTAAAATCGCGTTTTCTTGGATACACAAAAGAGAAAGCATGTTCTCTATTATCATGATGCAATAATGTTATGTGATGATGCTAAAAGCTAACGTACGTAAGATCATATTCTTTATAGTAGTAACTATTTGGATTCAAAGGAAAATGACGTAATATATCAATCAAGTCGTTAGGAAGGGAGATATTGACCACTTCTCGGTTAATATGAGAAAAAACGGGATTGGATTCCTTGGGGTTGTGTTGCAGGTAACTTCATACCATTTTTCGTTGTTAAGATAGCAACCTTCACTGATTCCAAAAGGATAAGGAATCGCTATTCTCCCGCATTGGTTTTCACAAGAATTAGACCGATCTTGAGCTGTTAATGTTGAGGCATAGATGAGAAAAACCAAAAGAGAAAGCATTTTCTCTATTCTCATGATGCAATAATGTTTTAAAATCACGTTTTCTTGGGTACACTTAACCAATAAAACGCGATTTTAAAATTTTAATCGCTATTTAGTCAGATTAAATGCATAGGTAGTATTTTAAGCATTTCGAAAAGTTTATGAGGATTAGATCGAAAAATATAAGTTCAAGTAGTAAAATGATGAACAAAAAAAATTGGGGGAAATCATTTGGATGTAGAAAGTGGGGGGTGTCTAGAGATGTCAACCTTATTATCAACATATGAATTTGTGTGCTGCTCTAGTTTATTATTGATAAATTCTATATTAACTAATTAAGTTAATGAATAATTACTCTAAATTTTTTTGTAATGTTTATGGATGCATATAATGGACAATACCGATACATACATATCAACCCACACTATCCTCAATAAAATCTCATGGTTAGTACTAATTTTAATCGATAATTATATTTTGGTTTTTGTTGAATATATATTTTTAATTAACACCTAATTTTTTATCGGTTATTAGTATTTTTGAAGATGACTGCGTATAGAATACGACAATACCAACATCAAATAAAAAGTCAACAACATATTCGTATTACTAAACCGGTCTCACAACTAACTAGTGATGCTGATCATCAACATACAAATGAACAAGAAGAAGAAAGCAATGGATTAGAAAACCCTCAAAAACATGAAGATGAAGATGACAACATGCAAATTCAGAAAATCAAAAAAATATTACAGAAAACTCAATTGATAATAAAAAGTAATATAATGAATCAATTTCATATTGATCTATCATATTTAAATTACAACTAATCTTATTTTTATGTAATTCTATTAATAGTTAGTATCAAACTCTTTTATTTATTTAATTATATTATTAGTTTTTATATGCATGAAAAATAATGAAATAAAAGAAATTTTAACTTTCTCTTAAATTGTGATATTTTTAACTTTTGGGAGTGTATAATATTTTTAGAATACCTCTCTTTTTTGTTACAAAAAATATAATAAAAATAAAATTTTTATAGAGAATGACGATTATAATTTCTTTTTCTATTTTACATCTGGTTAATTAAATGCTTTTCAATAATCATATCCTATATATATTTTCGTCTTCCTAAATTTTTGTATTTTCTAAAATCCTATATAATTTGATTGAGTTGATTTTACACCTATTATCAGTTGGTTTTTGTCATTAAGTATCACTTGATTCTTGCTAATTCTAATTAGTATTGCTTGATCATTGCTCTTTACTTACCAACTTGATGATGTGATACTGGATTTATTGCTTAGAACTGTTTCGAATAGTGCCTTTCAAATATGATTCTTACTAATTGTTCATTAGTATTGCTCGATCATTATGCTCTTAATGGTTCCTCTTACAAGTGATTCTTGTTACACTCTTCCGTTAACATTTCTCAATCATTGGACAACCATTCTTTGATGTGTTTCAAATCAAGAGAACTATAAACACATGAGTGTTTGTTATTTTTTCAGGCATAGCAGATAAGGCATGGGAGTTCGGAACATATTTCAGATTTGAGAGCAATTCACTATTAGTATTTACTCTTCACTTGCACTCAAGTATTTTATGTTTATTTTTATATATTTCAGACTCATCTATTGATTTAGGTTACTCTTATTCCTTCTATTGGATTTATTTTCACACCGGGAAGGTGTGAAGTAATTCTGGGGATGGTGTAATGATACTAACTATGTTTTGATGTTTTGTCTTTTGGTGAAAAATTTCAAATTTTTGGTTTTTAAAATTAGAAGAGTCTAGTCGAGTCGAATGAATGATGACCAGAATATGTGATGATTACTAGCCTAGTGTGAATTCATGTTCTTTTTCTATTTGATTACTCACTTAGATTAATCGATGGACTTAGGATTGAAACCCCGTTGATTGATTGATACGCCTTTGAAAATTCTAATCTTTTGGATTGTTGATGATTTGATGCTAGCTCAATTATGATATGACTTAATTTGATCTTAAATTCTCTTACTTATGGTGTTGCTATACTATGAAAGCTAGTATCTTGCTCTTCAGTGCTCTGTAAAACCGTCAATTTCTTTTAGTATGATATGGATACTTTCTCTCTATCCCTTCAAAAAATAAAAAAATGGTACAGAGAAAGGATTGATAGCATGATCTAGAAATATGTAGTCAATCCCAGAAAAACCGGCTGCTAAAAAAAGCGCAGAAATGCGAAGAAATAAAAAAAGTAAGAAAAGCAGTAAGAAAAAAAAAAGAGAAGTGAGAAAGGGAGAAAAAGGATCAGGACTAGAAGTCGATTGATGCTCTGTTTGGTATGAGCATTTTGATAAAAGGGGTACTTGAGCGCGCTGATCGATACCCCATAAGTAACAACGCACCATTTGCATTTAAATGAATTTAATGAGCTGGTTGAAATGATTTGATAGTTTGATTGATTCTGGATTTAGAGTAGAATCCATGTTGTTAGTTATGTGGTGCTAAATAGTCCATTTGCAGTGGTTATCTAGGATTAATGTCTTTAGTTTATGACATCTGAGTTTGAGGTTTCTGAGATTCTGCGAGTTCATGTGTGGCCCTTTTCAAACATCTTCTCTAGATTTAATATTTCATTACTTGAGGACAAGAAAAGATCTAAGTCTAGAGGAGTTGATACTATTCGGTTTTAACGCGTTATAGTGGGCATATGTCTACTATTTTTCGTTATACGAGTTCTTTCTCTGCAAATTTGGTATCTTTTAGGAATTTCAGGTGTTCAGGTGGATTTAGACTTAAAAGTGAAGATTTGCAACATATTTGGATGGAATTTGGCTAAGTGAAGAAATTAGAAGTCTATCCATTCTTGGATTGATAAATCCTGAAGAATTCAGCCTCGGACAAGCCTAGATCGATCGATCCACCTTTGGATCGATCGATCCACGCATCCACAGTGAAGCAGACGAACCCAGAAGAGATAGATCGATCGATCAATCCAAAGCGTCCGAAGAAGCCTGATTGATCGATCCACACCTGGATCGATCGATCCACCGAACCTGCGAGAAAAGTGAAGATTTTCCATATTTTTTCAAAAGAGTTTTCAAGTCTATCCAAATTTTTCTATTTTATTTATTTTCCTTTTTACACTATAAAACCCTCTTAGCTAGGTTTTATTATTAAGCTTTATTTTATTGAGAGATTTTACTGAGGGAGAGGAGATTCTGAAACTCTGTATATTGGAAGAAGTTTTCTCTGGACCCTTGATATATTCCAATATCTAGTTTTATCTTTTGATTGCAATTATGTGTTCTTCAAAGATATTGATTGGTGTTTGCTTGTCAATGTCGGAGTAGTTCACTAGTTATGTTTTAGGGTTTCTCAGAGAAATCATGTTTGATTGTTAGATTTATCATAAGGGGATAACAATTGTTAAGTTCTCAATCTAGACTTGTTATTAATGCATGAATTAGAATGGCCATCTAGTTCATTGATTTTAGATTGATAAACACAAAGGGATTTGGTTTAGAAATCTGACCTAATCTAGATGAGTAAGTGCCTTTTCTTGCGGGAGTATTGTCTTAGAGGCTTATGAACTTATCGAATCTGAACAGTAATGCATGTTTGAATTATCTAAATACGGTAGGAATTTCTCTTTAGTAATTCGAACATAGGGATCTAATACTTTGGGAGGAGATTAGTCTAGCTTTTTTTTCTTTTGAGTTGAGAACTATATTCAAAGAAAATCCCTACATAATAACTGACTTTTAGACCTAACTACCTATGAATTGCCTATTGCCTTACATTTTTATTTTATCGTTTACAAGCGTTTTATTTAATTACTGCTTTGATTTCGTTACAAACAATCTTATTATTCCGTCGTAGCTTGATTTGAGATTAAACTGAAAGTTGTGCTATCTGGTATCTGTGAGATTCGACCCTATCTATACTACTGTGATCTGTTCTCTGCACTGTAGTTTAGGATTTAAATTCTAAGCTTATCATAAAGATTAAAGTAGTAAAAACAGAAAAAGAAAAGAGAAGTGAGAAAGGGAGAAAAAGGATCAGAACCGGAAGTCGTTTGATGCTCTGTTTGGTATGAGCATTTTGATAGAAGAGGTACTTGAACACATTGATCGATACCCCATAGGTGAGAATGCATTTATCTGAACTTAATTGAATTTCATGAGTTCGTTGAGATGACTTGATGGTTTGATTAATTTGGGATTTAGAGTAGGAAGCATACTATTAGTTAAGTGGTGGTGAACAGTTCATTCGTAGTGGTTTAAGATAGGTGTCCTTTGAGTTTTGATATCTATACTTAGGTTTTATGAGATTTTGTGAGTTTTTGTGTGATCCCTTTAAAACCTCTTCACCATATTTGATGTTGGAATGTGGTTTGAAGAAACCATTTTAAATTACCGGTTTGCAATCTCTCTTTAGGAGTAGAAATCAGCTTCATTGGTTCAGTTTGAGAACCGGTTTGATTTAAGTTGCAATCTAAAGCTGGTTTATTCGAAGCTACTCAAGATGGTGTCGTTTTCTTCAAGATCTTCTTTTGTTATTCAAAACCCAAGTTGTTGAAGATGACTGTTAAGGAAGTTGTGAGTAGGTTTCTTGATCTGTTGCTTATATATAATCAGATTAAGTAGGTTTGTGGGTGGTAATCAAAAATTAGGTAGATTCTTAGGTGTTTAAAAGCTCAATTTACGGTGGTTGTTAAATTGTTAGATCGGGATTTGGGTTACTCTGGTGAGAGAGTTTTACGGTAAATAATCTGGCTGTAATCGGCGATTTGGTATCTTCTTCTTAGTGGATTCCGAGAATAATTCTCGGCCCAGACGTAGGGAAGCTTGTGTTCCTGGACTGGGTGATCAATTTCTCGTGTTGATTTTGGTTTACATGTTCTTTAATGTTCTAATCTTGTTCTATGATTGTTCGATTTAAGGTTTTGTGTCAAAGTTTTACAGGTTGTGTTCTTGGTGAATATCAGTTTATTCTCAAGAAGTGGTATCAGAGCTTCATGCTAAGAAAGTAATCTCGAATCAATCACATTCAACTTATCATCACAATGTCTTCTGTAATAATTGAGATGGAGAAATTCAATGGATCGATCGATTACAATATGTGGAAAGAAAAGCTATTAGGAAATCTTGAGATACTCGGACTAATGGAGGTACTAGAGGCACAACAAAAGGATTTAGACAAGTCTCCTGATCAAAGAAAGGATACTGAAAAAGGAGATGAAGAAGAGGAGGTGACAGAGCCACTTTCTGCAACAAAGTAGAAGGATAAAGAAGGCTCATCACTAAATGAAAATCAAAGAAAAGTTAGGAGTACCATTATCCTTAGTGTTATTGATCAGGTACTCATAAAGATTATCAAGGAAAAGACAGTAGCTGGTATGCTTAATCTTCTTGATAAGATGTATCTGTCTAAATCTCTACCTAATATAATTTGCCTTTAACAACGTCTTTATGGTTTTAGATTGAATGATTCTTTGACAATTGAACAATATTGATGATTTCTTGAAATTGATTACATATTTAGGTAATGTCAGGGTTAATATCAGATGAGGACATGGCCATCCTCCTCTTAATGTCTCTTCCAAAGCAGTTTGATCATATGTGGGACACATTGAGATATGGTAAAGAGTCCCTCACATTTGACGACGTGGTAAATGCAATTAACTCAAAGCAGCTTGAGCTAGGTTCAACTGGTAAGGTGAACAAAGGTCAAGGTGAAGGTCTATATGTGAACTCAGGTACAAAAGGAAAACCGGGAAATAAAGATAAAGCTAAGGGAAAAGGAAAAGGGAAAGAAAAAGAGAAAGGCAAGGGTAAGGGAAACACTCCTGCTTTTTAGAGCTGTGGTGAGGAAGGAAACTTCAAAAGAAACTGTCCAAAAAGAAAAAAGGCAACACATAAGCCAGCAACAGCAAAATCATCTGCAGTCCTAGGCATAGAATACATGGAAGCACTGGTGGTATCTGAAGTGAACACAGCATAGGATATTCAACTGGAAAAAGAGTGAATCCTGGATATTGCATGTATATATCATATTACACCAAGGAGAGACTGGTTTACATAAATTAAAGAATATGATGCAGGCTTAGTGAGAATGGCAAATGAGACGACTTCACAGGTCAAAGGTATAGGTACAATTGTATTTAAAATTATATCTGGTTTGCATGTCTTTGTTGCAGGAGTGAGATATGTGCCCAAATTCTCTAGAAACTTGCTGTCATTAGGAACCTTTGAAAGCCAAGGGTATACTTTTGGTTCTAAAAATGGACTGTTAAGTGTAAAGAAAGGAGACAAAGTCCTGTTACAATGAAGAAGGAAATGT
Source organism: Iberis pinnata (assembly GCA_900406425.1). NCBI lineage: Eukaryota > Viridiplantae > Streptophyta > Magnoliopsida > Brassicales > Brassicaceae > Iberis > Iberis pinnata. The sequence continues at coordinate 28,048 of OVBE01001110.1, forward strand.
ATGAAATATTTTCTGCTTGGACATCATGTTATTGATGAATCTAATGTTTGCAAATGACAAGGAGGAGACCAACTTGTGGCACAATAGACTTGGTCACATAAGTCAAAAGGGCTTAGATATCATGACAAAGAAAGGCTACCTGGACAAGAAAAAGGTAACAAGTATAAAGCTATGTGAAGATTGCATCTATGGGAAAACTCACATGACAAGTTTCACAAAGGGCAAGCACACAAGATCCAAGTGCCTTGAGTATGTCCATGCAGATTGGTGGGGGTCACCCAATGTACCAGATTCTCTAGGTAAGTGCCACTATTTCCTGAGTATCATTGATAATTACTCTAGAAAAGTGTGGGTATACTTCCTGAAGACAAAGGACCAAGCCTTTGACAAATTTTCATAATGAAAAACACTAGTTGAAACTCAATCATAGCTTAAAGTTAAAAAGCTCAGGACATATAATGGACTTAAATTCTGTAACTCAGTATTTGACAAATTCTGTGTTGAAAATGGAATTGCAAGGCACAAGACTATCCCATATACTCCACAACGGAATGGGGTAGTGGAAAAGATGAATAGAACCATCCTTGAAAGAGTAAGGAGCATTCTCAGTGAGTCAGGCATTCCACAAGTATTTTGTGAAGAAGCTGTGAATAAGGTAGTGTATCTAATCAACAGATTTCCATCAACTACTATTGAAGATAAAATACCAGAGGAGGTGTGGTATAAATCTCCACCAATGTTAAGTCAATTAAAAAAGTTTGGCTGTGTTTGTTACTTTCATATTGATGATGGCAAATTACAACCAAGAGCCAAAAATGGAATCTTTATTGGCTACCCAAGTGGAGTCAAAAGTTACAAGATATGGTCCTTAGATGATAGAAGCTGCATAGTCTCAAGAAATATAGTATTCAATGAGACTCAATGCTACAAAGATCTACTGTCAAATCCGGAAAGCTCAAAAGGGAAGAATGTAGAGTTTCTTGATATTATTCTTGGTTTTACTGATGATTTTACTAGTGTTTTAGGTGTCAACACAAATCAGGATACACAACATCAACCAGAACCAATAATTGAAGAAACTGATTCTGAAGAAGAGCAAGAGATGATTCAAACTGATCTTGACAACTATCAACTTGAAGGGACATGAAAAGAAGATAAACAAGGATCCCTAAAAGGCTAGAAAACTATGTGAACCTAGCTCTGATGGTGACAGAAGATGGTGAACAAATAGAGCCATAAAGTTACAAGGCAGCTATGCAGGACAAATACAAAGACAAATGTAAAGCTGCTGCAGACGAGGAGATAAAATCCTTTTACAAGAACTTCACATGGGATTTAGTTCAGTTTCCAAAACATATAAGAACAATAATGTGTAAGTGGATCTTTAAAAGGAAACAAGGTATTTCAGGAATATAAGAGCCAAGTTTCAAAGGAAGATTGGATGCAAAAGGATTTGCACAAAAGGAGGGACTAGACTACAATGAAATATTCCCCCCAATGGTAAAACATGTATCAATAAGATACATGATGTCATTAGTAGTAAATGAAGATCTAGAGTTAGAGCAACTGGATGTGAAGACAGCTTTCTTACACGGTGAACTGGAAGAAGAGATATATATGAGTCATCTTGAAGGGTATGAAGTCAAAGGAAATGAATCTCATGTATGCTTTCTGAAGAAATCACTTTACGGACTGAAACATAGTCCCAGGCAGTGGAATCAAAAATTCAACAAGTTCATGTTGGAGATTGGATTTCACAGAAGCAATCATGGCAGTTGTGTGTATATCAAACAAGAAGCAAACAGTCCAATCTACTAACTATTGTATGTGGATGACATGTTGGTAGCCTCTAAAGATAAGCATCATATTGTAGCATTAAAGGAACAGCTGAGTACCAATGGGTGAGGCTAGGAAGATACTGGGCATTGACATCATACGAGACAAACAGAAAGGAACTTTGAAACTATCACAAGAAGGGTATCTCCAAAAGGTATTAAAGTGTTACAATATGCAAGATGCTAAGGCAGTATATACTCCCTTAGGTGCTCATTTCAAATTATGTGATGCGGATGAGGATGATCTAGACAGGGACTCAGAGTTCATGAGATCCATACCATACTGCAATGCCGTAGGGAGCTTGATGTATGGAATGATAGGTACGCGTTCTGATTTGGCATATCCAGTAGGAGTGGTAAGCATATTCATGAGCAAACCAATCAAGAATCACTGGAATGCTGTTAAATGGATACTCAGATACATCAAGGGATTAACTGGTTTGAGTCTGGAGTACAGGAAAGGAGCAGAGTTCAAGATTTATGGGTTTTTTAACTTGGATTTTGCAACTGATCTTGATAGAAGGAGGTCACTCACTGGATATACATATGTGTCTGGTGGATGTGTAATTAGTTGGAAATCAACACTGCAGAGAGTTGTAGTTCTATCCACAACTGAGTCTGAATATATTGCAATGACAGAGGCTGCAAAAGAAGCCATTTGACTTAAAGGACTAAGTGAAGAGTTTGGATTCAAAAAGAAGAATATAGAGATATTATGTGACTCTCAAAGTGCATTAGCATTAGTCAAGAATCATGTCCACCATGAAAGGACTAAGCACATGGCTGTAAAAATGAATTTTCTTAGAGATCAAGTTGCAGAAGGTGATGTAGTAGTTTCAAGAGTTAATACCAGTGACAATCCAGCTGATATTTACACAAAGGTATTACCAACCAGCAAGTTCAAGTACTTACTTAGCTTGTAAGGCGTATCTCTTGAGTAATTAGAGATGGTTATGAGGATTGGAATCTACTAAAGAAGAAGAAGAACAGAAGATTCAAGTGAAGCAGATGGTTTCTACACCAAGGTGGATTTTGTTGGAATGTGGTTTGAAGAAACCATTTTAAATTACTGGTTTGCAATCTCTCTTTAGGAGTAGAAATCAGCTTCATTGGTTCAATTTCAGAACCGATTTGATTTAAGTTGCAATATGAAGTTGGTTTATTCGAAGCTACTCAAGACGATGTCGTGTTCTTCAAGCTCTTCTTTTGTTATTCAAGATTGAAGCTGTTAAAGATGACCGTTAAGGAAGTTGTGAGTAGGTTGCTTGATCTGGTGCTTATATATAGTCAGATTAAGTAGGTTCGTGGGTGGTAATCAAAAATTGGGTAGATTCTTAGGTGTTTAGAAGCTCAATTTACGGTGTTTGTTAAATCATTAGATCGGGATTTGGGTTACTCTGGTGAGACAGTTTTTTGGTAAACAATCCGGCTGTAATTGGCGATTACGTATCTTCTTTTTAGTGGATTCCGAGGATAATCCTTAGCTCAGACGTAGGGAAGCTTATGCTCCCTAACTGGGTGATCAATTCTTGTGTTGATTTTGGTTTACATGTTCTTTAATCTTCTTTCTTGTTCTGTGATTGTTCGATTTGAGGTTTTGTGTCAAAGTTTTACAGGTTGTGTTCTTGGTGAATATCAGTTTATTCTCAAAATTTAGTCTTGTTTTACTTGAGGATAAGCAAAGATCTAAGTCTGGGGAAGTTGGTATTATTTGGTTTTAATGCATTTAGTGGACATTTATGCCTGCTATTATGCATTATCCGAACGTTTTCCTTGCAAGTTTTGACACATTTTCAGGTTTTCAGGTATCCGGGTCGATTTGGATTTAAAGCACTGATTTTCTGCATTTTTGGATGGAATTTGGCTAAGTAATGGAATGAGAGATCAATCTGGTCTTCGACTGATCAAAATGAAGAATTAAAGCCACGAAGAGCTCAGATCGATCGGTCCAGCCTAGGATCGATCGGTTCAAACATCTAGAAAGAAACAGAAGACTCAGACCGATTGGTCCACCTGCGGATCGATCGGTCCACATTGCCTGAAGAACACTGGATCGATCGGTCCATGCCTAGATTGATCAATCCATCACACCTACGAGAAACTTTGAAGATTTCCATATTTTTGCAAAAACATTCTCAAGCCTATCTTGTTTTTCTATTTTTATTATTTTTACTTTTTCACTATAAAAACTTTGTGGCTTAGGTTTTATTTTTTTACACTTTTACAACTCTATAGCTTTTACTGAGAGGAATTCTGAACCCTGTATTTTGGAGAAGAATTCTGAACTCTGATCTTGATTTATAATATCTATACTTATTTTATTATGTGTTCTTCTTTGATATTGTTTTGTTCTTGCTTTGCAATGTCTGAGTAGTTCACTAGTTAGGTTTTAGGTTTTTCCATGGAGATCAAGTGTGATTGTTAGGGTTTGTTCATAAAGGGATTGGATTTGTTAGGTTCTCAGTTTAGATTCAAACTTAATGCATGAATTAGTTTGATCACCTAGTTCCTGATAATAGGTTGATAAATACAAAGGGATTTGATTTAGAAACCTGACCTAATCTAGATGAATAAATGCCTTTGCTTGCGGGAGTATTTTTTTAGCGGTTTATAAACTTATTAAATCTGAACTGTAATTCATATTTGAATTATCTAAATACGGTGGGAGTTTGTCTTTAGTAATTTGAATATAGAGATTAATACTTCGGGAGGAGATTAATCTAGTTTATGTCTTTTGAGTTGAGAACTATTTTCAAACGAAAATCCTTGCATGATAAACTACTTGTGGATTACCTATTGCCTGACGTCTTTAGCTTATTATTTATAACCATTTATTTAATAATTGCTTTGATTTTGATACAACAATCTTATTATTTCGTCTTAGCTTGATTTGAAGTTCAATTGAAAGTTGTGCTGTCTGGTCTCTGTGGATTCGACCTTTTAGTGTGGTACATTGATTTGTCTCTGCAGTATAGTTTTAGGATTAAATTCTAAGCTTATCATCTATACAATTCAAAAACAAAGGATTCATCAGCTCAAGGTGGAGATGTTTCTTCTAAAGTTTTAGAAGAATTGAAGTCTAAATGGAGCAAGGAAGATTCCATAGTGGAATCGAAAGAATATTTTTCTAGGGAAAATAGAGAGACCAACCCACTTTTAATGTCTAAAGTGGAAGTTGAAAAAGATAAAGATGTTGCAAACGAAAAGATTGATGCAAAGGAATATGAGAATCAGAAGTCTAATCGTTTCAAGAAGGATTCTAAAAGTTGCATTAATTCATACATAGATTGTACATCAGAATTTATTAGGTTTATGTTCAAAGTTAATGAAAAAGAATACAAAATTATTACAACAGCAGCATCTAAACAAGAAAAGGAAATGGTTGAGAAGCTCCAACAAAGTTTCTAAAAGTTGTATTAATTCGATTTTACATCAGAATCTTTTTTTTTTTTTTTTTTAAAAAAAAAAAACNCGATTTCTACTTTTGTAGATAGATCAATTTCTTCCTTGTACTTATCACAGTGGTTTCGTTAAACTCAAATCAGCTCCACCTTGACCTTAATACCTTCTGGTTTTCGGTTCTTTGTACAAGTCTTTATAAGCATTACAGCTTCGCAAACAATAAGCTTCTTAGACTCTTACTAACCTTTTCCATATTCTGTTTTGCAGATTCAACATGCTTACTCGACTTCCGTTTCTCCAGGTAACTTTTCCTCAACTCTTTTATGAGTTCTCCCACTTTTCCTCTTTAAAACATCTGAAACTGACCTGTTTCTTTGTTTTGTCTCTGCGAGTCTGAGACAGGAATAGTGGAGCTACCTGGAGCCTCTCCTCCTTAACTGACTTGGAGAATATCGAAGCTTTGCTGGAGCTTCTCAACCATTTCTTTTTGATCTTAAAGCTTCAACATAACATTTGAAGAGCAAGAAATAAAATCACTTATGTGTCAAAATCAGTAGAAGAATTGGCAGAGAATCTTCTCCAAGGAGATGTCTAAAACAGTTTATGCATTTGCATAAAACACAGTAGAAACTCAAAAGGACGCAGAAAGAAACAACATGGAAAAGAACAGATTTCACAGGTTAGTAAAATCTTGAAAATAAGGGCAGATCCACGGGTTAGTAAATATGAAGGAAGGAAAAACGGATGAAAGGAAGGAAAAGCTCAACAAAAACTCCATGAAAGCCGCAACAAGATCTCCAGAATCGAATCTATAAAAGGAAGCAGAAACGATTCAATCTCAAGACGGAAAAAGTTTTAAGATTTTTCAAAACGCAAAATAAAGAAACCTAGCTCTAAAAGGATTCAGATGAAATCGAAGATACACCGGCATTGACAGGAAGCTATCGGAGCCGAAGATGGTCACATGCGGACAAAGGAAAGAAACAGGCTTGGACGGCGTAGAAGAAAGGGAGAAAAAAAAAAAGAAATTTTTTTAACAAATATTAAGTTTTTTTCTCTCAACTGGCGCATGGGCCAAAGAAGATGGACCAAATTTTATTTGGTTGGGCCTAGTGAATTAAATCTAGTGAGGTTTTAACAAGGATCAGAAAAATTTACAAAATGAATTTGGCTAGGTTTGGTGGACCAAACCAAGAATGGAGATTGGAGATGGGACAAGTTTAGTGGATCAAGCTGAAAATGAGCATGGGTCGAGCTAAAGGTCTATGGGCTCAAATCTAATTTGGACAAAAGCGATTAAAGTCCAATGTGGAGTTTTGTGGGAATGTGGACATTAATATTTACCAATTTAGAAAATGATTCAAAGAAAAAGAAATTTCTCAAGTATGGAAATTATAAAGATTAGGCTTAATCTTTTAGGAAAATTCATATCTTATCATAATTGGGAATTCTGATTTCATAAAGGGAATAGGAAACACATCAAGCCTATAAATACATTTCTCCCTCAAAGGTTTAGAGCATCCGAAAATTCTTGAGCAACACAAGAGAATAAAAGCTAGAGATCTCAGAAGAGGTCTTAAGACAAATACAAAGTTATTTTGAAAAATTCGTTTGATTGTTTTTATTAGTGTTGGAATCGATCACTTATCTTTATATATCAATAAAGATAAACGTTTTTCCATTAAATTTAAAGTAATAGCAGTCGAATTTCTAAAAGGCACAAAAAATAGGTTTGACAAAAACCCTAACAGGCGCTTACTCATTTTTCTTTGATGCTTTACTTAGATTGAGTTTAATTTTTTCAGCATGGATCTCTAGTCTATTTTTGGGTTAGGATTGTTTTTTGGATCGAGTCCAGGTTTGAGTGATGCCTAAAGTAGCCCATTCATACAGTGAAAAATAGAATCTTACTTGGTCTCTTATTTTTCTTTGTCGATCGTAGTTCTTTTTATTGGGGTGTGAAATATAATATCGTAAAGATTTGATTCATTCTTTCCAACTCACCTCCACGTTTCTTATTTTAAGACTTTTTTCACCAAAAATCTTTACAGACACAAAGTGAAAAAGATTTGTAGGAAAATGGATAAAAAATCTCATAGGATAAGAAAGTAAATTGTTGGATTTTAGATGATTAAAGATGAATACTGTGGATCTTGGATTTTGCTCTGCCAATATCCTCACGTTTCATGTGATACACTATACTTTCTTAGCAACTTTTTTTTTTCATTATACTTTATGTTGTTACAAGATCACGTAAAAAACTGTTATTTGTTGTCAATTTTCAAAATTACTATTTTAATTCATTTTGTAAGATTTTTTTTGTCACAACATACCAATCCAATAACTCAAACTTTATTAAAAGGAGAATAATACTTATATAATGAGTGGACATATTCAATCTCTATTCTACGATCAACGGTGGAGTTAAAAATTTATTTTATTTGAATCATAAATAAAAATAATAATACAATAATTAATGTTATTAAATTATTTACTTGAAACAAAATAATGCCAAACTATTAGATATTGTTATTTAAAGAGTTAGAGAACTATAATATGAAAAGGGAAAATTCCTGAAAAATATCTCAACTATCGAACTTTTGCCGAAAAAATACAAACTTATTTAGCTTCCCGTTTAATACACGAACTATTAGATATTGTTATTTTAATACATAATGTTTCGAAAATCACAAATTTACTACACAAAGTTTAACATAGTTAACTTCTGTTAACTAAATAGTTAAACTTTGGTTAAAAACTGATGACGTGATTTACTAGAGGTTGTGAAAAGACATATATTACCCTTAATAAAAGAAATCTCAAAATCATATTGGGAAAAAAACCAATCGACGAAGCATTTAGGAGAGTACTTTGGAGAAAAAATTCATAGATTTGGAATGTATCGTTTCGAAAATGGTTATTCTTATGATGAAGTGTGGCACGAAAGTCGTAAGAAAGGATTCGGTGCTTACTTTTTAAATTATAGGGGTAAGTTCACCCTACTTCATTCTATATAGTTTCGTATATGTATGGTATATTGACAACCACTAAACCATTTGTTTTTTATTTGGTTTATAAGATTTTTTAGAAATACAAACTTATAAATTTGTATTAAAATGTAATCATAACTTATATTTTATAGGGTTGTGGATATATTTATATGTATGTTACCATTTGAGTTCAAAATTATCATAATGCACTAATAATGTTATAGAAAAAAAAAATTGTATACAAAATTCATAAAGTTCTTATTTTCGAGAACCATCATCTTTTAGAACATTTATAAAGAATATCATTAAGAGAAAATGAAATAAATGAGAAGTTCCTAATATAAGCAGCAAGTAAAATAAGGTATGGGATCGTACATACATAGATCGACTTTAGCAAGTTGATAAAGAAATGGTCAGATCTCAAGGTGGCAACTGTTTCTAGAAAAGCTAGATTTGATCTGATGCTGTCCTTAACCCAAAATATTAATTTTGGTTTATGAAAACAAAAATAATTAATTAAAAAGTTACTTTAAAATAGTTATAGGTTAAGCTTTTGCTCTGTAAAAATTGGGTGTTTGATTCCATTGTGAAGCCTTTTTCACCTTTGTTGCGTCATCAATGGTCACGATCTTCCTATAGATTGATGCCCCCAAATTATTATATTATAATTGGTCTATGGCTTGTGTTTCATAAAAGTTTAATTGCCATAATAAAGTTGTTTGTGGTAACGTTGCAAAAGCGTATCTTTATCGTGTATAGCCTAAAGTCACGCCACATTAAGAGAAAACAAATTTAAACAATGTAGTTCTTATGTAACAAACCATGTCTCATAACTAGGATATATAATCTAATATTTTTATATTAATATCTTTTTTGTTAGGCCAGGATTTGACACCCACTTTGAGACCCAACAAGAATGTGATTAAGGTCCAGAAAATGGTCCAAACCCGACAAGCAATATCCGACCCAGTAAAGGACACGCGGACCTCTTCACTGTTCATGATGTGACGGGGCCTAGTCAGAGAAGGTTCACTATAAATACAATGTCAGATGGACTAAAGGAGGGGTCGGACAAACGGACAAAGAGTAGACATAGAGAAAGAAGGAGCTCGCCGGTATCGACGAAGTAGAAGTCAAAGTATCTCGTCTATCTTAGGTACGTCTATCAAAGTTGCAAACAAACGAAATGATACCTCATCTATAAAAGATACGAAGAAACAGTATTCTTGTCAGCATCCACTCATTGCCGAAGTAGAAAAGAGTTAGTATCAAAAGCTATAGAAAAATAGCCTCGTATGTTCAACATTTTAGTATTTTAAACATTTAAATAATATTCAGCTACATGTCGTCTGATCCTTTTATTAAATTGATTGAGTCCAGAAAAATCATAGTGCGAGGACCGGTTAAACATTTTTTTATAAGACTATGAATATTAGTATCTTATTGTGTTATTATCATGGTCATGTTTGAATAAATATGCTAATTGATTTCTTCACCGATCTCATTTGGACTTCTTGGACCTATATAGTTGAACCAAAAGAGACTCATCCTATAAAATCAAAATGTTTTTTTCTTTTCTAAATTTATAACTATGATACGTTCACAGCTGACTCAACTTATATAGTGGCAAAAACCATAGAAGCTGACTTAGACATTGTAAGTTCAAATCCCAAAATGATCATTTAGTGTAATATGTTGTCAAAGAAAAAGCTTTAACTTATCTAAAGAAACTTAAATATATATTTCAACTAATTTTATAGATAAAGGGGCTTATCCGATAAAGACAATTCACTTAGCCTATCAAATTATTAACTAGATCCCAACACTAATCCAAAGTAACATAGTTTAACTTAAATTATCTCAATAACCAAATATCACTACAACAAAACAGCCAAAACGTGACGGATTCCTACGAATTCGTGACGGATATGGTCTGTCAGGATTAAATGATCAAGAATTCGTCAGGAATTCCTGACGGATAAACCGTCACTAAACTTTCTGTCAGGTAATATCCGTTGACGGATATACTGATAGACTATTTCCTGACGGATCATACATTTTAAAATGAAAATATTAATTTTTATTATTAAATAATATATTTGATTAATAATATTTATTTATTAATTAATAATTAAAATATAATTAAAATTCTAAAAATATTCCTAAAACTAAAATTTGAAAAATAATTACAAAAATCCAAAATAGTACAAATATTCGATCAACAACGATAAAAGTCTATAAAATAGAAACTATACTACTGGGGTGGTGGCGGCGGGTACCGAACAAATCCATAGTCGCCTTTAGCCGCTCTTCCATCTGACGCTGCATCTCTTCCCGTTCCTCTCTGAGTTGGGCGGCGAGGCGAGCTTCATGGTCCCGTTGCGGGGCCCGCATCACAGCCATCTCCTGCTGCATCGCTTCCATAGTCGTTGTCTTCTGCCACAGGTCCTCCTCCCAAACGGAATCCCTCGATCGAGAGGATCCCGGGAAACAGTAAGAGGCCATGTTCCCGAGCCCTAACATGTTCCCTTTCTGTTTCTTCGTAACCTGCAAGAAACAAAAAACAAAACATTATGTTAAAACAAACCTAAACCATTATGTTAAATTATAATTTAAAACGTAATTAACATATTACATATCTGAGATGCAATCTCATACTGGGTATCAAGCGGGAGTGCGTCGCTATCAACAGACTCCTGAGATGCCCGCTCCTATATGCCGCCGTGTCGTCTGGACCACCTCATGAACAACCGAATCTTGTATCTGACCCGTCATCTTGTTTGTATGCATGCCCTCCATAAGCTCGATCGGGCCTGGTCGATGTCCAGTATCACGCTCCTAATTTAAATTGAGAATCAAATTAGAATTGAATATACAATTTATTAAGTCTGGTATATTGAAAATGCTTTCATACCATCTCATCGGCTCGAGTGATCGCACTCTTCGAACCGGTGTTCGTAGTCGCTATACCCTTGCCATCTCGGGTACTCATCCGGTTGTTTTTGTTCGTCGTCGACTTTTGTTTGGTCTTCTCTTCTTTTCCAATATTTGAGGAAACCTTCGAAGACTTCATCAGGCATCATGTTATGCTTTTTCTCGTCCTTGTACCAGCTAGTCTTCCAAGCGTACACGTGTTGAGTGTACATATTCCCCGCTCGTGTATAAAAATTCCTCCTGACCTCTCGGGTCATCAGAGGTTCCCAATTGTACTCTAGGTATAAAGTTTAAAGGTTTTATGTTAGTAACTACATATACCTTAAATTTGTTAGTGAAATGATATAGGTCTTACAACAAAATAATAAAACCAGTACTCATGGTCTGCAAGTGGCATATCTCCGAACGTCCGATAAGCGACTTTGAAAAGTCCTTGCATTAGACTCTTGATGCATTCTCGTCCCGGCTGGACTAGGAGGTCCTCTATAGACATCCGCTCTTCGAGATGCGGATGTCCTTTAGGTGCCTGCGTCTCAGGCACCCGAGTACCAGTCGGGGACCTGTCCGAAGTTCCCGACAGCTGGCCAATCTCAGACGCATGGAATCGTGCGTACGATCTGAAAATATACATTTTAAATTATAAAAATATTATATAATAATTTTAATAATAGTAATTAAAATTTATAATAAGAATTATAAATTGAAAATTTATAACC
>OVBE01001111.1:0-24888 GCA_900406425.1 Iberis pinnata
AACGACCCGAACACTTAGAATCCTGAAAATATACCAAATATGCAAGGAAAACACTCGAAATAATGCAGAATAGCATATATAAATGCCCATTATTATGCATTAAAACCGAGCAATATCATAATCCTAACAGTTTTTGTTCATAGATAACCTGGAACGAGGATATGGGCCAAAGAGAGGAGACTGAGCTGCCGTATGGGAAGGTGGTGTGCTTGTTGCATCCCGAAAAGAGAGCTATGGTTTGCAGGTGGGCTCAACTCGAGAGATGCTCCCAAAATGGAGTTCGGCTCGGATGGGAGTCGGTGTGAGAGGCTGAGAGAGCTGAGCTCGCCAGGAGAGGTGTTCCCATGAGGAGAGCTGATCTTGCTAGGAGAGGTGATCTCGTGAGGAGATGTTTGCAAGTGGGCTCAACTCAAAGAGATGCTCGCAAAATGGAGCTCGGCTCGAATGGGAGCCAGTGTGAGGGGCAGAGAGAGTTGAGCTCGCTAGGAGAGCTGAGCCCGTGAGGAGAGCTGAGCTCTCCAGGAGAGGTGACCCTGTGAGGACAGCTGAGCTCACTAGGAGAGGTGAGGCCGTGAGGAGAGCTGAGCTTGCTAGGAGAAGAGAGCTAAGCTCGCTAGGAGAAGAGAGCTGAGCTCGCTAGGAGAAGTGAGCTCGTGAGGAGAGTTGAGCTAACCAGGACAGGTGAGCTCGTGAGGAGAGCTGAGCTTATGAGGAGAGCTGAGAAGAGAGTCAACGGTCTCTGGGTTAGCCGACAAGAATCGCTAGTTACGAAGGAGAATTGAAAGGGAGAATCTCTGTAATAAATGCCAATTAATGCCATTAAATGCCATTAAAGAGAACTCATAAAGAGAGATGATGCTATAAATAGGAGGGGAGGAGCTCAAGTTTAGGGGTTCCAAAAATTCATTCTAAAATTGTCTTGTAAAATCTCTTGAGTGAAAACATTGTAATCTCATAGATTTCTTCAATAAAATTTTTGATTTAACAAACACTTCACAAGTTTTTTCATATTTTTAGTGTTAGAGATTCTGCTCTCACAATGTGATGTAGCGGAAGTTACGTTTGAGCAAAGAATCTTGTTTAGTTTGAGAATACCCAAAAATGATGTGATCTTTAACCTATTAAGAATTCGATGATTTTATCCGTGAGAAAGAGAGAGTTTCAAAAACCATGATATTATTATAAATCCAAGTTAAAGTTTAAAATCCAAAACATAAGACACTTATATAGTGTCGACAAAAACATGTAAAAAAGAAAAATAATTAAAAAATAAAAACAAATCACAACTAACTAAATAGAATCCTGAGTAACACATAAAATCACCCTGCATCAGGTCCTCGGGGTAGAATAGGTTCGACACGGAATCTTCATGGTCATCACTCACAACATAAGGCACCAAATGCTTGACACTAAAAACATATGAAGAACGAATCTCCAGAGGAAACTTAACACGAAAAGCATTCGCGTTAATCGTCTCTGTTATCTCCAAAGGACCAATCTTCGAGCTTTCAACTTGTTGTATTCATGGGGAGGAAAACGATCCTAAGTAAGCAATGCCCAAACAAGATCACCAACTTTAAACTGAACATCACGACGATGACGATCAACTTGAACCTTGTACTTAGCCGTAGAAAGCTACATATTGTTATAAACTTGAGAATGAACGAAGCTAACGCCCCGCACAAACTCCTCGGCTTGTCCATGTGCTCGCGTCCCATCAGGAGTCGTACCCATATCAATCGGTCCACGGGGAACAATGTCGTAGAAAACAAAAAAGGGTAAAAGCGAGTGATGCAATTTACCGCTCTGTTTTATGCAAATTCAGCCTTACATATTATCATATCCCAAGATTTAATATTTTCACCCACAAAACAACGTAATAAATCACCCAACGAACGATTTGTAACTTCCGTTTGACCACCGGATTAGGGAGATAAGCTGAAATCATATCCAAACTTGTGCGAAGAAGACGCTACAAAGACCGCCAAGAGTGACTAAGGAACCGTGAATCCCTGTCAGAGAAAATAGAAAGAGGGAGTCCATGTAAACAATATACCTCGCGAAAGAATAGCTAGGCAACTTGGACAACATATGTAGTCTTCTTGCAGGCAATGAAGTGAGCCATCTTGGAAAAGCGGTCTACTACAACAAAGATGGAATCGTGCCCACGCTGTATTCGGGGCAAGCCTAAGAAGAAATCCATACTAATGTCGGTCCATGGTTGTGTTGGAATTGGTAAAGGTATATAGAGACCACCATTAGTTGTGTGACCTTTGGACAGTTGACAAGTGCTGTTGGGGTCAAAAACGGTCATGACAAAATTAATATTCAAAAATTTTGGAATACGCATGAAAAACCAAACAAATTCGAAATATTCCCAAAATAACGCCAACGATACATTTCGGAGAGATCGAGCAACAATCGTAAAACTGCTAAGCGATCATCTCTGCATTTTTTTGTCCTTAGTCAAGAATGGTTTTTCCTATCACTAAGATTTTAACGAGGCAAGATGGTCTACTCATTTGGAACAAATGTCTGAGGAACACGGGAAACCATAAGGAACACGCAATCTCTGGATAAACGCTTTAGTCTTGAATATCGCATACGGACAGCATTAATCTCGCTTAAGTACGAACAATCAAAATGTTTGCAAACATACGTTCGTCTCGCCAATCAATATCACATGTTCTTTGTATCACTCCGAATGAATCATTTCTTGTTTCGTATCGTTCTGAGTTTCATTTGAAGTTTTACGATAAAAATCGTAAAACTCGTTCCTTTTGTACAATGACGTCCTACGACTCGCGAAAGATTCATAAAAATTGCCTAAACAGTAAAATGGCCCAACCTAAAACACGATAATGGCCCACTTATGATTCCAGACGGGAATTAAGCCCAAGAGCAATGATGGTTGAAGCTTGTCTTGCAAGCCGAAGAGAAATGGAAGAAATCCAGAAAAGGAAGATTTCCGCAAAGGAAAGGAAGACAGAAAAGGAAGACAGAGTGATTATGAAGTCTATATAAGAGAAACCAAGAAGAAGGTTCAAGGGGGGAAGATTCTACACACTATAAAACTTAGGATTTTTAAACTTTTGTTATGATCTTGATAGTGAGTTGCGAATCAATTAGGTCATTCACAGTTTTTGCTGTTAGTTCTAGGGTATTTACCGACTGTTCTTGCGGCCGGAACTACCGCCTAATTGTGAAACACTCATAAGTTTTGGAATAAGAAACCTCTTTTGACCTATTTCATATTCTTAAATTTTGCACTTTTTACTTGTTTTTGTGCTCTGATCTTTTTACGTTTGACTCACATAAATCTGGGATCTCTGGAAAGTTATAGTTCTCTCTTTTCTGTAACCAGCGGAAATCGACAGTGCGAATTTTGGTTCCACAAGTGCCACATTGTTCAATAAAACGAGCGACATCACAACCTAGTGTGGGCCAATAATATGAGTCCGCCACCAAGGCTAGTGTACGATCGTGGCCAACGTGACCCTCAACATGCTGTTCTTTGATAATTTGGAGACATAAACTGCAGTCAGGGACACAAAGACGAGTGTCACAAAATATAAACCCATATGTGATGAAAAAGGTCGATGATGGAGCAGTCTGTAACTCCGTCCAAATACGCCCAAAGTACGGGTCTATGGCATACATTTTCGTAAAGGCTGCAAACCCGGGTACCATTACCTAAAAAGTAGCAAGTAAAGTGTAACGGCGACTCAAGGCATCTGCTACTTTGTTCGTGCGATCCGATTGGTGACGTATAACAATCGTAAATTATTGAAGAAACGTAATCCAAGCAGCGTGTGTTGACGAGATTTTTTCTTGTCCGTTCAAATATTTGTGGGCATCATGATCCGTAAAAGTATGAAGTATTGATGAAAAAGATAATGTCGCCAGTTTTTGATCGCTTGAATTATTGCATAGAATTCAAGATCGTATGTGATATAACACAACCGAGAGCCTGAGATCTTTTCGCTAAAGAAATCAATCAGACGTCCTTGTTGACTTAACATTGCATGCATTGCAGTGAAGTTCAAAAACCACATGAAAGTTCGGTAGGGACATAATCGGAGCTGAGCTGGGGTTCGTTTTAATCCGGTCAAAAGCTTGTTGTGCATCAGTGGTTCAAGAAAATGTTTTCCCTTTCATGCATTCCTTAATTAGAGCCATCAATGAACTAAATTGCAATATAAATCTCCTGTAAAACGAAGCAAGACCATGGAAGCTACGTATCTCAGTGATTGTAGTTGGAGTAGGCCAAGAACGTATTGCATCAACTTTCATCGGATCAACACGGAGCCCTTTGCCGGAAATGACATAGTTGAGGAAGAGGACCTCGTGAAATCCGAAGATACACTTCTTCGATGTGGCAAGCAGCTGGTCTTTCCATAATACCAAAAGTACTCTCGTAAGTGGTTCACATGACTACGAAAATCGTCACTAAAGATCAAGTTGTTGTTAAAATAAACGACTACGAATTTACCAATGAAGGGCCGTAGAGACTGATTCATTACACATGAATGTGTTGGGAGCATTAGAGAGGCCAAACGGCATGACCATCCACTCGAATAAGCCTTCTCGCATATTAAATGCTGTTTTCCATTCGTCTCCTAGACGAATACGAATTTGGTGATACCCGCTTTTAAGATCTAGCTTAACAAAAAAGGATGCCTTGCCTATTTGGTCCAGGAGATTATCTAGACGAGGAATAGGAAAATGATACCGCACCGTTATTTTGTTGATGGCGCGATTATCAATGCACATACGCTAAAAACCATCTTTTTGGGGATCAACAAAGCTGGAACCGTTGTCAGACTTAAACTCTCATGAACGTGTCCTTTGTGAAGAAGATCCTCCACTTGACGGCAGAGTACATCATGTTCTTGTGGACTCATTTTGTAATGAGGACGGTTAGGTAAGGTTGCACCATAAACGAGATCAATGTGGTGTTGTATATCACGTAATGGTTGTAACTAGTGAGGCAATTTTTCTGGAAAGACGTCATGAAATTCATCAAGTACTGATGTAAATTCACGTGGAAGAGAGACCGAAGGCGAAGCATAGGTGGAAATCGAGACTAAAGCATAAATCATTGAGGTATGTGGTAGCTTGGCTTCAAACGTAGCTTTAGGGAGCGTTAATAGTGTCTCGGGCGTGAGAGTATATGGTTCTGTTTGGCGCGTCTGTAAGAGATTGTCGGATGTTTCACGAGATGGTAAGAGGACCACCGTACGTGAATCAAAGGCGAAACTATGTGTATTGTCACGTATCTTTTGAAGCGTATCACGATCAAATTTCCAAGCACGGTGTCCAAATAACAAGTAACAAGCACTCATAGGTACTATATCACAAAGATCCAAATCTTTGTAAGTCCCAATGAAAAAATCAATTTAAGCTTGTCTCGAAACCGCTACTTCTATCCCATTATTCAACCAAGCTAGTTTTTAAGGGAGTGGATGAGCACTCGTTGGAAGCTTGAGTTTCAAAACAACTTCTTGTGACACCATGATGCGATCCTGGATCAAAACTCTGATGAAAGGCTCGACAACGAACAGTTTGGCTCGACAATAATTGCTCGGACTTCAACCAGGCTGTCGAATAGCTTAGGCAATCACGCGGAACGACAGGCGAACAGGTGCAGCTCGGGACATGGACGAAGCAGCCGGACATTGCTAGGATGCGGGTTGCAGCCTGGAATGATGCTCGGATGGCTGCGGGTATGCGATATGGCCGAGACTATGTCTAGTCTTAGCCGAATGGGATTTTGAAGGAGATTTTGGATGGTTTGTTGTATGATATGAATAGAAAGAAGATGAATTAACTTGATTGACTTATGGAATAGTCAATCAAGAACGCAGGCTCTTTGAATCCTTTACGGATATAAAGTAACGGGGATTCTCAAACCAATGAGCAAGAAATATGTTGTTGTTCTAAAACAAACTATTTTTTATCATAAAACTCGTTGAAGAGAAGAAGATGTCAATGACTTGTTCTTAAAGGCACAAGCGCCTAAGGTTTTGAAACATAACCCAAAACAACGAAGCGTGCAAGCCTTTTAAAGAAAAACAATTAGAGTCTTAAGAAAAACAACAAGACTTGTAATTAAAAGGAAAGCTTCTAGACGTGTCCTGAAAATGAAGCTTCTAGAAGTGTCTTGGAAAGGAAGCTTCTATAAGTGTCCTGGAAAGGAAGCTTCTAGAAGTGTCCTGGAAAGGAAGCTTCTAGAAGGCTTTTATTTTCTTGCGCCAAGTATTTGAAATACTTATGCTAGATATCTTTTCAGAAAGCTTTAACGAAAGTGAATAACTTGCCTCGTTAAAACCTTAGTGATAAGCCAAAAACCCAAGGTGTGATGAAAAGACGACCATCTCTACTAAGGACAAAAGAGTGCAGGAATTACCCACTTAGCTGACTGGTCAGATATCTGGTTCTTGTGGGTTGACAATCCTGAACATCTGGAAGGTTTCGCAGGCTTGATCTTCTTGGTTCCAATGAAGCATCACGTGGGCTTGTTGTGCCAACTCTCTTGATATAGATCGGGTGATCCTTCCTTCAGGTTCAAACAACTCTGGTTCAAGCTCTGGTTCAGGTTCAAGCTCATCTATGATCACATCACACCATATTGGAGCAACTGCCAGAATCTATGATAAGCTTACATATGCAACCACGGTTAGTACAAGTAGTTCGGAATATATTGGAGCGTAACCAAGACTCCTCAGGAACCCGAGGAGCCAAACAATTTCTACGAAGGACCAAATTGTGGCCGGTGTCTCCGTAAATTTGTTCTTTGTTGTCAAACACAGGTTCATTAGAAGGTGAGTCATAACAGATAGGTTCGGTTTCAGTTCATTATCTTGTGATGATAACCCCCATCGGTTCTGATTTGGAAAAGGGGTCTGACGGTAACCCAATTCACCACATGAGAAACAACGTAAAGCGCCAGTATGAGGCGGTCGAGACTGAGCAATTGAATCAGCCATTGGCGGTTTATTGGGCTGTGTGTGAAAAAATTGGAGGATATGCGAGACTCACTTGTTGATTGAAAACGTTGTTAGTGTTTTGATTACGTGACGATGCGAGGTTCCAAGACATGCAAAATTGTGTCTCCATGGCCATAGCTCGCTGATGGGCTTTGGAAACTGTGGCTGGCTTAAATTTTTGTAGGTGTAGTTCTAACTGAAGTTTTAATCCACCAAGAAAACGATAACTAGTTGATCATCCGTTCTATCAATGTAGTATGGGCCAAGAGGTGAAAAAATTTCGTCGCATATTAATCTATACTACGCATGGCTTGACAAAGGTTTTGGAATTTTTTATAGAGTGTACGCTCGAAGTTATATGGTAAGAATATATGAGGCATGTGCTTAGTTAAACGCGACCAAGAATCAATCTTCCGTTTACCCGTTCGACGACGACGCCCAACCAATCAATAAATTCTTCAGGGCTTAGTCTTCTGTTAAATTATGGAATCTCTGCTTTAAAACTTGATTCCCATCTATTGTTTTGATCTTGATTATGGCGATGCATGTTACGGTTAGATGATCTTGGTGTTGTTGTTGTTCGTCATCCCCCTGTTCCGTGAATATATTGTCAAAATCTTCATCTATGACGGATTCTAGGTCTGGCATATCGTGTGGATCATTATTACGACGGCAATGTCGCGGTTGTTGGTGAAGAAGCACGGTGGTGAGTGCGTTTTCTACTGCTGTTTGTAAGGCATCTTGTAGTCCCGTAGTAAACGTCTCAAGAGTTTGAGGAAGTTCTTCGTGTTGTTCCTCGGAAGTAGGTTTCCGTGGAGCCATTGTATCTGTCTGAAGGATCGGTTTTAAATATAAGAATATTTAAAGCGACTGAATATGATACCAACTGACGTAGCGGAAGCTATGTTTGAGCAAAGAATCTTTTTAAGTCTGAGAAAATTGAGGAGACAATGCGATCTTTAACCTGTTGAGAATTCGATAATTCTATTCGTGAAAAAGAGAGAGAGTTTCAAGAACCCTAATATTATTAAAAATCCAAGTTAAAGTTTAAAATCCAAAACATAAGACACTTATAGTGTCGACAAAAACATGTAAAACCAATTCCTTAAGGAATAATTAAAACCAGCGATAAAGCTAAATGATTAATAGATATACCATATCACAACTAACTAAATAGAAACGTGAGTAACACGTAAAAGCACCCGGCATCATAATGTGTCATAACCTTGATCAAGCCATTTATAACTCCTTGACAGGTATAATTGTTTGCCATCTTGATTCACTGATTATCTACCTCTGAATATTTTGAGACTCACTCTTTATTTGGACACATATGATATGACATCAATATTTAGAACCAACACGTGAAAAAGATTGTACCCATTAGCAACAAGGACAATATATCCTTTGCAACAACAACAAAGAAAGATTGCTACATCTTCTTAAGATAGTCTGAATTCCAAATTATTTTCTTTTTGCAATAGTTACAAATATTTTCTACTTGATGACCACTTCTTATTGGAACTCATGATGTCCTTTCCTGCATGTGACAACAAATCTAAAGACTTGACTATCTAAATTCTTACCATATGATTCATTATGACACAACTCTGTGATGTGAAGCGTTGATCTTACGGTCTTCCAAAGTAACCCACTATTTTAGGAGTAGAATAATATTGTTTGGCGTTCTTTCTAAAATTGATATTTTATGTTTACAATATAACAATTTGAAGATTGATGGTGAATGTACATCAAAACCAAAATCCTAAAAGTTTTAAGCTTAACCCACCTGCAACTAAATGCGGGGCTTGTGATGCCAAGATGTGTAATTTTTTATGTTAGGGGAATGCTTTGTTGTACTATCCTTTTATTATCGTCAACTTAATTATATTAAATATTAAATAATTGACCTATGATAGAACATATCCCACATACATACTCATATTAAGTAGATGACCTCATACAAAAGTAAAGAAACACATAAGCTAAAAAACAATTCTAAAATAGAGAGCCACTTTCATAAATGGAGAATTCAATACATGCACGACCGGTCCTGAAATTATGGGGTTTAGAGACAAAAAAAAAAAATTGGACTAATATTTCATATAATTGTTATTTGGCCACTATTATTTTTATAAAAATTTGGGGGCCTATAAAATTTAAAAATCAATATAAAATAAAATAAATTAAATTAGGAGTCTGAGATCCAAGTCTCACTTATCATGCCCAAAATCCGACTCTGAATACATGACCGAGAGGAAAGATGACTTCTAACGTGAGGGAGAGATACCCAGATTGCCGAAACATAATACAATTAAGCTGGCGATTAATGAGACAAGATCAAAACCTACTACAACATAACCAGACAATCTAGTGTAATTACATTCTCGATAACAAAAAGAAAAAAATACTAGTCCTAAAAAATTGTTAAATGGGCCTGACAGAGTAATGAATTACTTAGCAAAGCGCAGTTCAAAGCCATTGTACTATCTACCCTAATTCTTGACACCACGTCTCTGTCGTTGATATATTGTATTTTTTATGCATTTTAACTCCCAATTCATACTCATTTTATGTAGATTCACTTGAATTTAGGCATATATAGGGTGAATTTGCATATCATATTCATGTTCCAGGTGTTGAAGGTGAATCCATTCCAAAGAGAGATCAATTGGATGCAAAAGAGCCAAAACGAGACTTAATAGGGATCAAAACAACAAGCCTTAAAGATCAAGACATTTGGGGATATTAAAATGGAAATTTCATCATGGTATCTTGAAGAATCTTGTAGCCATGCATCCAAGCTTTCCAACAAGTCAAACATCACCCTAAACGCCCCATAGAATTGCAAGATATGAGCCGGCAAAGTTGTGATATGCTAGATTCGATGCTCTAAATTGTCCGCCCCAAAGATGCATCTTTTACATCACCTTCCACTACGTATTAGGAGAAGACCTCTGCATCAAAGTTTTATAAATTTGAATAAGCTTTCCAAAGAGATATCTCACGCCAGCATAGCTTCAATGGTGAGAGAGTTATGGACCCTGAACTGAAGGTGTATCAAGCAGATTTCAAAACAAAATGCTTGTACCGGTTTGACATACCGTTTTTTTCAAACCGGTATGAGGCTAAAATGAAGCATACCGGTTTAGGAAAACCGGTACGTGTCAACAATTTTTGTTCTTCAAATTTGGTTTATTTTGGGTATAAGAACATATGTGGGAGCCCTAATTTTCATCTTATCTTTTAATCTTTGATTCATCTTTTGTTCTAGCCACTTTTTTCTCTAGTTTCTCTCAAGTTTCTTATTATTTTTTCTTCAAGATCAAAGATATCTCCTTTGAAGATTTATCTTTGATCTTGGAGGAAATTTTACATCTACATTTTTATATGTATTTCCTTCTTCTTTATCTTCTTGCATTTTTGGACTTAGTGTTGGTTATTGGATCTAGGCTAGATAAGATTTTTACTGAGGTTAATTGATGATGATTTATGTTTGTTAATGTTTGATCTTAATTTATTAGGTATTTTTAATGCTAAATTTGACTTGATCACCCAAGTTTAGATCATCGAATGAATTGTGCTCGAAAGGTGTTCGATGAAATGGCGGAACTAATTTTTGAATGCTAAATGAGGAATAACCAAGAGATTGTGTTAGTTAGTTTAGTGGTTTGTCATAGATTAGATCTCAATGCTTCTTGATTGCGTAATTATCCAAGAGATTTTTTTAGTTGCATGATTAGGAAATGGATTAGTGCCACGAGAGTGGATTAGTCAATTAAAGGGAATCTTAGACCAAGGATTAACATTGATTGATTGTTTCATTGTTGGTTGATTGTTGATCATATCTCTTGATAGTAAGATCCATGATCCAATGTTTTTTTATCTTGTTTTCTTCTTTATTTCTCATTTATTTGCATTTGTTTCTTAGACTTAAAACTCATAAAAACTCATTGGCTCTAGATTAGTTTGGTTCTCATATCTTTAGTGTCACAACTTTAGTCCCCGTGAATTCGATTTAAACCATTTCTGTTCTACAAACGATTAGTAAGGAGATTGGTATAAAATCTCGCTTATCAGTCGTCAACTGCCTTCTACGTCATAACTCAATCCTCTACCCAGAAAGCTCCAAGTGGCACACCGGAATGGCCATGTAGCCACCTGATCCAAACAACCATTACTTCGCCGCCTTGACAGAGACATCCGAGCATACAATTAATGGTTGAGGAGACCCAACTGCTACCAGGCTTACAGCGAAGCGAACAGGATGAACATGGAACCCATGAGCTTCTAAAGCGCAAACCATATATAAAAACCAACCCATTCGGTCGATCTCCAAGAAAGCCACTGCATGTTTGAGTCATTTGCCCGCTTAGAAGCACCATAGTGTCCCTACCAGAGATCGAAGTTTTACTTGCAAGAAAACAAAGACATAGAAGAGGAAAAGAAAAGAACCAAGAAGATTATACCGCCAAAATAAAAACAAAAAAGTGAAGAGGCTGTTGAGCGCCGACATGCAAACTGAACTATAGCGGCGGTGGCCAAGATGAAGATCAGCCGGGAAGAGAGAGAAAGTTTAGTCGGGAATAGTCAATCTGTTATGCTTTGTTTTTTTTTGGTAAAGAACAGGGAGAAAACTCCCTATTAATTTATTAATGAATCAAAGAATAATACTAACTACCATCCAACAGGTGTAAAACACTACCACCTAAATCAAATAAATAGAAAGAATAAATCAAATCCGGCGGGGATTCATAAAAGTGAATCCCAGGAGGTTCTTCAAAAGCACCATTAGCTAGCCCATCAGCTACCTTGTTGGCCTCCCTGTGAACCTGCTTCAAAATGACCAACCAGTCTCTGGATAAAAAGCCTTGGCACATGCGTACAAGGAATGAAAGCCGATTTGCTTTCCCAACACCTTCCCTCAACATAGTAATCACACACCCCGAATCCAACTCTAGCATAATTTGTCTGAAGCCCTTATCCCAAGCTAACCATAAACCGTAATAAGCTCCCCACAGTTCAGCGCATAAGGCATCACATATCCCTATATTAAGTGAAAAGCCACCACACCATGAACCAGTAAAATCACGTACCGTACCAGCCGCCGTGGCTCGCCCCGGGTTGCCTCTAGACGCACCATCGGTATTGATTTTAACCCAATGCTCTTCGGGTTTTTGCCACGATAAAAGTCTAGCACTTCTCGATACACCCGCCTCTGCAATTCTTGTTACACCCAAGACTCGAGTCGTTTCAGCTGTTAGGTCTTTAAGAAAACGAACCCTGTCACGACACTTCCCGGTTTCACCAAAGACATATCCACAACGCCACTTCCAACCCCACCACAAACCGATCCCAAATTGAGTTGACCATACACCCCCTTTTAGGTTAGTAAATAGCCACTCAAACAGGTCTTGGCTAAAGAATAAAGCTCTCGCACTTATCGGAACCAGCCGCTGCCAAATGCCCGCCATGGCTGGGCAATCCCGAAGGACATGGAGAATTGATTCCTCCGCACCCTTACATAGCTCACATACCGCATTGGGACTCAATTTCCTCCTATGTCTCTCCTTATTCGTTAAAATCACCTGGTTTGTGACCATCCATAGAAAAAGGCGAACTCTTTCCTGTGTTTTAAGCCGCCAGATTTGTTGGAAAATTCCCTGCAACCCAACCGTATCAACAGCGAATTTGTGTGTCAACCAGTGATAGGCTGACTTGGTTGAATATTCCCCCCCTTTACCATATGCCCACGAGATAGAATCTGCATCTCCAGTACTAACATCAATGACCAAAGCATTCAATTGTAACAACACATTCTCGGGTAGATAAGGAGTTAGTAAATCACGATTCCAACCCATACCATGTATCCAGTAAAAACGAACACTTTTATGTAGCAGATCGAAAGGAACTTGAGAGATAGCAAATTCCAATAAAGGATACTCTAATACCCATACATCTTCCCAAAATCGGACAGTAGAACCATCACCATGTGCCCATCTAATGTTAGGCAACAGCACCTCTCGAATGCTTCTCGAAATACTCCGCCACACATTCGACCAATAACCTCTCGGAATTACCCAGTTCGGATCTCGAATATCACCAACTTTATACTTTGCCCGCAACATATTAGCCCAAAGGCTAGAGTTGTTGTTCAATAACCGCCAACCTACCTTCGCTACTAAAGCAAAATTTGTTTCCCGAGCTGTGCGTAAACCAATTCCACCTTCCTTCTTCGGTTTACAGACTTTATCCCATGCTAACAGATGAATCCTCCTTTTATCCTGGTTACTACCCCAAAGAAAATTTCGTATCACCTTATCAATGTCTTGCCAAATACTCGCCGGTAGAAGAATCGATGACATAGTATGAATTGGTATAGACGATAAAACAGCCTTTGAAAGTGTTAACCGACCTGCCATACTCAACATTCTGCCCTTCCAACCCGCCAGCTTAGCCGAAACCCTCTCCAACACTTCTCCGAAAGTGTCTTTATTAATCCTCTTGTGTAAAATAGGAATACCCAAATATTTTCCTAAATCAGTAGTACAACCAATCCCACTTTCTTGACTGATAAGTTGAGCCGTTTCCCTTCGCACATTAGAAGAAAAAAATATCTTAGATTTAGCAAGACTCACCTTTTGACCCGAAGCTTCACAAAAGGAAGTTAGAACCCTCCGGATAATACGTATTTGGGAGACGGACGCTTCAGCAAAAAGAATCAAATCATTGGCGAAACATACATGTGACAAGATAGGACCCCCTCTAGATAACCGAATCGGTTTCCAAACACCACGACCCACTTCCAAATCAATAAGTTGACATAGTCGTTCCAAGCAAAGAACGAACAAATACGGGGATAGAGGATCCCCCTGTCGCAATCCTCTAGCTGGTTCGAAATCACCTGTTTTTTCTCCATTCCACAATATACCCATCTTCGGTTTCGAGACACACTTCATTACCCAATCACACCACTTATTAGAAAAACCAGCTACCTTCAAAGTGTCTTCTAGAAAATCCCAACACACTCGGTCATACGCCTTCTCCAAGTCCAACTTAAGCAACATCCAACCTCTACCACCCTTCTTTCTCCTCATTGAATGAACAGCCTCCTGTACTAGAACCACATTATCTAGACTAAGTCTACCGGGAATAAAACTTGATTGTGCCGGACCAATCAACTTCCCTATCACTGTCTTCAATCGAACAACCATCATCTTAGTAAGTACTTTAAAGAGAACATTACATAGACTAATTGGTCTAAATTGGTTAAGCTTCTCTGGTTTATCAACTTTACCCAACAGAACCAATAATACATTATTCACACCAACTAGCAGATGACCACTCTCAAAAAATCCTAGTGCAAACCGTATGACTGACGGACCCACAACATCCCAATTCTTCTGATAAAAAATTGGTTGGAAACCGTCCGGACCTGGTGCTTTCAAAGCACCCATACTTAGAACAGCCAATTCCACTTCCTGGGCTGTGAAAGGTACTTCTAAACCCGCTATCTCCTCACTTGATAATGAACAGAACTCCCCTTCCAACAAGCGCGATCTCGGGTTATTAATATCTTCCATAGAATATAACCTTCTGAAGTATTCAATTACTTTCTGTTCCAGCTCCACCGAATCCGTAATCCAACAATCATTATCATCCCGGATCATTTCAACATAATTCCGCCTCCGCCTAATTACTGTGGAGGTATGAAAAAAGGTGGTGTTTTTATCACCAGCCTGTATCCATTTCTCCCTTGACTTTTGACACCATAACATCTCCTCTTGTTCTAAAACCGCATCTAATTCCCGTGACCAAAGCAATTCTTCCTCGA
This sequence comes from Iberis pinnata, assembly GCA_900406425.1. NCBI lineage: Eukaryota > Viridiplantae > Streptophyta > Magnoliopsida > Brassicales > Brassicaceae > Iberis > Iberis pinnata. The sequence goes on from OVBE01001111.1 coordinate 14,824, forward strand.
AAAGATTATTTGTCGGACACACCAACAATTGATCTTGAATTCTCTTTAAATTAATCAACAACATCTCCTTCTTTTTAAAGACATCTCCAAACACTTCTTTATTCCAAGACCTCAATCTACTCTGTAGATTAACGAGAGCCTCGTTTGTAGAAATCAGTGGGTTCCAAGAGGCTTTCAACAACTCCTTAAACCCATCATGCTGAAGCCACATTGCTTCAAACCTAAACGGACGCCTCGATGGGTCAACCTTCCTCTTTGGCTGTAACTGTAAATAGAGGGGAGAGTGATCCGAAGAAAGAAATGGTAGGTGATATACCCTTGCTTCTTGCCATAACAGCCGTGATTGAGGACAACACAGCACGCGATCTAATCTCTTAGCAAGAAAGGTGTTAATGGACCGACCTCTCTTCCATGTGAACCTACCTCCAATAAAACTCATGTCGATTAAGTTTAAACCATTAATCCACTCTCCAAACTCAATTGAATCCCCTGACAAAGCACCATTACCACCAGTACGTTCATCTAAACGCACAATCGTATTAAAATCCCCCCCTATTATTACCGGATCCGATAACACCGTAATAATATTGTGCAGCTCATTCCATAGACCACTACGCCGGCTCACAGACGGTGCAGCATAAACAGCAAATAGATGGTGAATCCTACCTCCTTGACTCACCTTCGCATGAATAAATTGGTTAGAGGAAGACATAATCTCTACCATACCAACCGTCGACCTCCAGAATAACCAAATTCCCCCACTTTGACCCTCAGCATCAACCATAAAAGAACTGTCAAATCCAAGATTTCGACAGATTCTCCCTGCTCTAGCTGAATCTGCGTGTGTCTCAAAAATAGCGAGAATGTCCGTATCATTTTTCTTCAAAAGATAACGTATTGAACGTCTAAAGTTTGGTTTATTTGCCCCTCGGCAATTCCAAAAGATGCAGCTAAACATTGTGAACTGATTAAGACCAGAAATTACCGAGGCAAAATATTATGCCTGATGAGAACCCAAACCTTTCTCCCCTACCAGGCTTGGTCCCGAACTATTAGTATGCACTATTAAGGAATCCTCCTTTCCACCATCCACCATGATGTTCTCATCCTTCTCAACTAAAGGCAAACGAACCCCTGCCCTTGCATCCCTTACTTCTGGTTGAGACTGATTTAAAGATTCCAAGCCATGATCCGGATCAATACGTTGCCTTTTCCCCATCTGAACCTGTTCCTTATCACTCCTTGTAGGACCAAAGACAAGGCCACGAACAGGCTTAGAAACTTTTTTAAACTTGGTTTTACTGACTAAATTGCCTCCTTCTCTTGAACCAGCAGCGAAATTGATCCTTGTAGGATTTAAAGATCCTGCCAAATTCGGCACCTGAGGCTTTCCTCCATCAGACTTCATCCCCTTGGTTCCCACCTTATTTACTCCCTCCTCAACTACAGTAGCTGGTGCTACTATTGCTCCCTTATTCTGTAATAGACTTGGCTCCAAAGCACCATTAGTTTCATCTAAAACTACAAAACTGTTCATAGTAGTAACATTACCCACACCACTGGTAATAGTCTTAGATGATTCACCTCTCTCCAAAACCTTAGCTTTAGATCCTTTACTTTGCCCCTTAGCCCCTACTGTAGTAAAACCATCCACCTCCATTCTACCCTCTACCGCCGCTACAGGAACTACATGCGACGAATTCTGTGTAATACTCTCAACAATCTTCTTCGGACAATGCGGAATAGAATGACCATACAATCCACAACGCCCACAAATCTGATGTATACCCTCATAAGAAACAAAATAGCGCTCCCCATTCACTAAAACTGTCCCCTTTAGCGGTCTCTTTAGATTAACCTCCACATAGATTCTAACAAACCGTGCTCTTTCAAATTGTGTAGTCGTCTGGTCAACCCTTATCGGTTTTCCGAGACCCTTAGCGATGTTCATCAGAATTTTTCTGTGATAGAAACTCAATGGCAGATTTGAGATACGAACCCACAAAGGTGTGGTAACAATCTCATCAACCAATGGATCGAAATCTGGATCCCACGCTTTCACCATTAAACAATTCCCAAAAATCTTCCAAGGACCCCCTGTTACCGCCATCATATACTCATCTTCACTCACAAATTGAGCCATAAAGAAGTGCCTTGGCAAATCTAATACCCGAAATTCACCTCGCGGTCTCCACAATTCCTTCAATTTCCGCGTGACAATTGGTAACGATAAATTCTTACCCAATATCTTCACTATGATGCAATTTTTCCACAAACCCTGCATTGCATCCACAATCCCTTTAGCCACTGTAATGACAGGTTCTCCATCTTCTCCATCCGGAAAGGATAGACTCATGCCTTCATCAACAAACTCATCTCCAACAAAGCTCTCTGGGACCGGAAATCCTCTTACATGTTCGTCCCTAACCTTATCTGCCCACGAAAACTTACCAGCTCCCAAAACATCCGGTGGTCGACCGACATCCACCATCTGCGCATCTTCTTCTTTCCGATCTTCATCTTTCTCCTCTATCGCCTGCACTATCGCCGCCATCGAAAACCCTTTAGTATTATCTGTTATGCTTTGTTGTACTACTTAATGTTACCACTAATTTTTTTTTTTTTTTGTGCACATGTTACCACTAAATTATTTGCAGAAAAAATTGAATCATATTATACTATGAAATCTATAATAAACCAATTAACTTTCTAAGAATGGATTTTTCATCCAAACTTAACCTGTGTGTTTCATCACAAGTATTGCACGTTCATAATTCCAGTAGCATTCTAATTTTTTATTATTTTAATTGACTATAGAAATTAAATACATGGTTTTCATAACATGTCACATTCAATATTGATCTCGAATTCAATATATCATTTCGTATGGGTAGGCAACATACCCAAACACTAAGTTAGGATTGTCACTTTTGTATAGGAACATATTCTATTCTCTCGAATATTTTCAAAATTAGGGTCAGGTAACTATTTTCATTACCAAATTAGTTACAACATAACTTAAATTATACTATACTAATAAACTTTTAAAAGTAATAAAAAAGTCCCTTATAATAATTGTTAATTTAAGTAATAAAATATATTTAAGTCTACAATGAAAAGTATGACATCAACATACAATATCAAAAAGACAACTGCATTCTCTGTAGTCTTCTTGTAAATGCATGGATTCTGTTTGTTTCTTATAAAATCAAATTTTTTTATTACTTCATTTAAACGAAGTTTTCAACTTTGGGATGCTTGTCTTAGTCGATAAAAAGAACATTGAAACTTGTATACTTTCCTATCATTTCATGGTATTATGAAACCTTCAAACTATGTCACCTTTCGTAGATTTCCATTAAAGAACGTTGTTTTCACATCCATCTGACAAATCTTATAATCATAATAAGCAACAGTTGATAGAAAAACCCAAATAAATTTAAGCAATGCAACTAGATAATAAGTCTCATCATAGTCTATAACATGAATTTTCTTATAACTTTTTTGCCAACAATATGGCTTTATAGATCTGAATCTTACCATTCATGTCTAATTTCTTTTAAAAGATTCATTTATATTCAATGTTTTTAACACTACCAAGTAAATTTTTCAAAGTCCATACTTTGTTTTTTGATATAGAATCCATTTTGAATCTCATGGCTTATAGCCATATTATGGAATCAAGGCCCATCACTGCTTCTTTATAAGATGTAGTTCATCGCTGTAGATGATGGTAATCATTCATCCACCCCCCAAATCTTTTAGGTTCATGAATAGTTCTTTCGGACCTACATATTTAATTTTCCACATGTGTAGATCACACAAGTCTTTGTAAATATAAAGGTGTTTTTTGAGCGATATATAAACACTTTATACTATGTGAGAATGTAGAAGTAATAGCCTTTAGTCTCCTTAGGATACAAAGTAGCACTTATCATATTTGGTTTCAAGCTTATTAGTGATTAAGCGTTTGACATAGGCTTCAAAACCCCAATTTTCATTTAAAAAAAAAAATACGAACCTTTATTAGTGGTGTCTTTAAATCTGATTTTATGGACATCCTTTTAGCATAAACACATACGTTTCAAGGACATATCCCAAAAAGATAATTGAAGATTGGTATGACTCATCATAGAACGAACCATATCTAATAAAGTTCTATTTCTCTTCTCATACACACAATTCCATTGGGGAGTTTATGAAGGAGTGGGTTGTGAAATAGTTGGACATTCTATTAGATGATCATTGAACACTTGGCTCAAATATTCTCCTATTTGATCAAAAGGGTTTTAATTGTTTTTACAAAGCTAGTTTTGCACTTCATTCTTAAATTCCTTGAACTTTTCAAAAAATTCATATTTATGTTTCATTAGATAAAAATATTCACATCTACTGAAATCGTCAATAAACATGATAAAGTAGTTATAACTTCCTCTGGAACTTATGCTCAAATGTCCACATAAATATATAAAGCCCGACAAGTCGCTTGCTCTTTTACTATTACCAGTAAATGGATACTTAGTCATTTTTTCAATAAACAATATTCACATTTTTCAAATGATTCATAATCAAATGAGTTGAAATGTTCATCACCATGAAGCTTGTGAATGTGTTTCACATTTATATGGCCCAAAAAACAATGCCAAAGAAATGGTGGATTGAAGTTTGCTAAACTTAAATCTTTTGATATTAATGTTATATACAAGCAAACTTTGGTTAAGAACATTAAGTCTATCCTCAAATGGACGACTTCTTCCATATGAAATATCACCACGATTGAATAAACAACACTTGTCATTAATCCAAAAATGAAATCCTTCCAAATCAAAACCAAAAACATAGAAATGATATTTCTGCTTATAGCAGGTACATAGTAGCAATTCTTAAAATCTAAAACCATACATAAGGGCAAAGTCAAAAGAAATATTTTTATAGCTAATGTTAGGGTTGAGTTTTCGGGTATTCCATTCGGTTTTGGGTCAGAATCATTTGGTTCCAGTTCTTTCATATCCTAGAATTTAGTACCCAATCCATCATTTTCAAATTTTTGGTTCAGTTCTCATCGATTCCGGGTCAGTTCGGTTCTATATTAGGAGAACCGGAAATTACTTGAAATTTTTGGTTCTTAATCGGCTTCGGGTATTTCAGACCCGAATTAAAAAAGATACCCAATAGAACAAAAAGTACCCGGTACTAGAATAAAATACCCAAAAAGTTAGGTTAAAAATACAAAAAATACTCAAACTTTATATAATTTGTCAAGGGAAAAAACCTTAACAATATTCGAACTTTTAACTTTTTCCAGTTTAATATACGAATTTGTTTCGTTGCCATATTAATTCTCATACTTTCATACGTTGCTATTTTAAATCTCAAGCAATTCAAAATCGTAAAATTCTCTAAATTCGACTAAATTTTCTATTAGTAACCGTTGCTTATGACAAAAAAAAAAAAAAAAAAAAAANAAAAATCTTCTTCACGAACCCTCTCTCTGCCGCCGTCTAAACCCTAAATTCGATGATCTTTTGCAGTTTAAGAGCTTGCAAAATACCAGAATCAATCCCGAGTTTCTGAGTCGAAGCTATTGCGTAATTGAGTGTAAATCATAAAATTCACCGACATCAAATTCATATCGAAATGACGAACGATGAAGAAACCGCAACTTCTATTGAACCTCTGAATATTCTGAAACTATCAAAGAGACATGGTATAGTGTATTGATTCGTAAAGCTTCAATCTATGGTATAGCTACAGGATATTGTATCTCACCTTCACTTCTCTCAAATCATCAACGAATGGGAGATCATGAAATTTCCTTATCCTGGTGCATTAACAGCTATGCAATAGTTCAAAGTGCACTTGGTGTTTTGCTTTGTGCTCAGATGAATCTAATTGAGTATGATTCTTTCAATCTATTAAGAATGTGGAGGTTTCTTCCTGCATCTATGAGCTTCTACTCCACGCCAACGTCGATACATTCATTGTATTTTGATCAACTGTTCCTATCGTTGTTGCTATAGGTGAAACTCTAAAACATGAAACTTACATAATTATATGTTTTTTTTTTTTCATATGTTTTTTTTTTTTGTGGGAAGCAACGTTGACGAAAAGAAATGTTTAGTTGACTAATATAATTTAAAAAAAAATACGATTTTGAATGGTTTGGAATTTAAAATGACAATGAATAAAAATATGAAAATTAATATGGTAATATAATAAGTTTGTGTCTTAAACGGGCAAAAACTAAAAAGTTTGAGTATTTTTAAGTGTTTTTCCTCATTTGTCACTATAATATACAATTTTTTTGCTGTCATATTAATACATCAATTTATTGTTGTTGTTATTTTAATACACCAATTTATTGTAATAATTATTTAAAAACTTGAAATTTTTGAATTGAAATTTCATTTAACGGAACCTAACTGACGTTAACCATAATTACACAATTTTTTATTTCCCAAATAAAATAATACATGAACTATTAATATTTTCCAGTTTAATACATAAACTAACAAATTTTGTATAATTTGATACATGTGTTTTAAAATATATGGTCATGTTAATAGATTTTTAAGAACAAAATTTAAAACTTGTGAAATAATCATTGTTATATATATTTATATTATAATGATGCAAAATACATTAAAATAAATATAACATTTTAATAATACCATTTTTACTATCACTCATTTTCTATTTTGTAAATTAACATCAAGATTTTAAAATAGAAAAATAGAATTTTCTAAACATATGTTTCTTCTTAGTTTTTGAGTGCTTTCGTTCGGCTCAAACAAGAAAAATTATTTTGATTGTTATAAAGTCTTTCGTGAGTAAATTGAAAAATAAATTTCCAAAAAGTAACGAGAAAATGTGTTCAAATAATGATGGTGGCTTCAAAAGTAATATTCGGGAAGTAGAAATATTAAACATTTTCCATTTAATTTATTATTTTTTGCATTAATATTAGTAGTTGTTTCATATGTTTTAAAATGTGTTTTTTAAATAAAAAAATCTAAAGTTCATGTATTAAACTAGAAAATCTTAATAGTTTGTGTATTTTTTGGGAAACTAGAAAAGTATGGTTAATATGGTTAAGGACTCTTTGCTTTCGTTACGTAAATTTGCGATTTTGAAAAGTTCATGTATTAAAATGGCAACTACAAAAGGTTGATGTATTAAAATAGCAACCGAAAAAGTTTGTGTATTAAAGTAACAGATTTGAGTATTTTTGGGAAGTACCCGATAATATAATAAAGTACCTGAAAGTTTAAGACGAAAAGTACCCGATAATAGAATTTGCTAAGTGACTAAACCTAACCAGAAATATAAATGTATATATATATATGGGTATTCGGTTATACCCATCGATTCTCTGGTAGGTATTGAATAATGAATAAAAGATCAAGGTAAAGGTAAAGAGGAACATNGGGTATTCGGTTATACCCATCGGTTCTCTGGTAGGTATTGAATAATGAATAAAAGATCAAGGTAAAGGTAAAGAGGAACATTGAACAAAATCAGATTATGCACCAAACTGCATTTCAGATCCAACAAAGAATAATGTACATACAAAGTTATGTACATTAAGGACTTGTCGAGCTGATTATTTCTTATTTAAGAAAGTGATTAAGGCTTCTAGAAGGCAATATAACATTGGGATTCAAAGGGAGAAGAGATAGATCACAAGTCAACCTATGGAAGTTTGCAATTTCTCCAACAATTGAGATATACAAGAGAAATATACATCTCTTATCTTTAATTTTCGTTTCTCCTTCTCTCCCAATATGTTCTTCATGTTCTTCATCATGTTTACTCTAAAATCTCACTAATTTTTACATGGTATCAGAGCTTTAAGCTCCTCACCTTTATATTCTGCATATTCTACCTATTCTACTCTTTCTAATCAGTTTAGTTTCTTCATTCTTCATCCTTATCTTCTTGGTTTTATTATGGATTCAGTTCAACTTTCTCTCTGGTTTTTAAACTTTAACAATGGAAAATCAAAAGAACTTGATAGTTCCTGTCCTTTTAAAAGGAATGAATTATCTCTTATGGTCAAGAACCATACAAAACTGCCCTAGGAGGCAAAGGGCTGTGGAACCATGTTGTTAAAGATGCTCTTACTATTTCTGTCAAAGAAAGTATCAAAGATGGTGACAAAGATGATGCTACAAGTGAAGAAGAAGATAAATGGTTCCAGGAAGACCATATGGTATTAGAAATCATACAAAGCTTACTTGATGCACCTATATTAGAAGCATATTCCTATTGTGAATCTGCCAAGGAGCTTTGGGACACACTCTACAACGTTTATGGGAATGTCTCAAACCTGAGCAAAGTGTATGAAGTCAAAAAGGCAATCAACGAGCTAGTTCAAGAAGATTTGGAGTTTACAAAACACTTTGGAAAATTCAGAGCTTTATGGGCAGAACTGGAAATGCTAAGACCTCCTTCTTTAGATGCTGCTGTCTTAAATGAAAGAAGAGAACAAGATAAAGTGTTTGGTCTTTTACTTACTCTTAACCCCAACTACAATGATCTAGTGAAGCATATCTTAAGAGCTGACAAACTACCATCTCTAGAAGGCGTTTGTTCTCAAATTCAAAGGGAGCAAGGTTCCCATGATCTGTTTGGAGGAAAGAAAGAATTATTAATGGAAAACAAAAGCTTCTTCAAAGGAGATGATAGGAAGAATCTGGTTTGTGAGCATTGCAAGAAAGAAGGACATTTTAAGGATAAGTATTGGTTCCTACATCTTCATCTTAGGCCTAATAAAGGTTTCAACAATGGTGTTAAGCCAAGAAATAACAATGGATACAATAGTACAAGGGAAAATTTTGCTCAAGACAGAAAAGAAAATGAGGTTGGATCATCTAACCAAGGGGATGGAAACAAGTCTCTAGCATTGGTCTCCTACACATCTCAAATCACACCTACTTCCCAAGACGAGTTTGTGAGGAAAAGTGATTTAGATGCTCTCATAATGGCTCTAAAGGAAGCGTCCAAGTCTGGTAATATTGTTGGTAATGTGATAGGTGAATCTTTGCATTCTAAAATTGTTAAGAGTAACACTAAGCCTCTGATAATTGATTCGGGTGCTTCTCACCATATGATTAGCAACTTAGACTTAATAGAGAACCTAGAACCTGCTCTAGGAAATGTTGTGATTGCTAATGGTGATAAGATTCCTATTGGAGGCATTGGTAGTCTTAAGATATTTTAAAAAGATTCTAAAGCATTTTACATGCCCATCTTCACATCTAATTTGTTATCTGTTAAGATGATCACAAATGACTTGAATTTCAATGTTATTTTTGGGCCTAATGATGTATCTTTTCAGGATATTAAAACTCAAAAGGTGCTTGGTATGGGAGAAACCAAGAATGGCTTGTATGTGCTAGAAGACAACAAGCTTAATTCATCCTTATCTTTTGTTTTTCATTCTGTTTTGGACAATGTTAGCAATGTTATTTGGAATGCTAGGCTAGGACATCCTCACTTTAGANTTATCTTCTGTTTTTCATTCTGTTTTGGACAATGTTAGCAATGTTATTTGGAATGCTAGGCTAGGACATCCTCACTTTAGAGCTTTAAAAATTATGTTTCCTATATCCTTTGAAAACAATGATTGTGAGGCTTGTATACTTGGTAAACATTGTAACTCAATGTTTCCCAAATCTACAACCATCTATGAAAACTGTTTTGATTTGATTCACTATGATGTTTGGACCTCACCATGCGAATGTAGAGAACATCATAATTACTTTGTTACTTTCATAGATGAGAAATCAAAATATACATGGCTAACATTGCTTCAATCAAAGGATAGGATGTTAGAAGCATTTATAAACTTTCAAACCTATGTCTCTAACCAATTCAATGCTAATATTAAAATTTTTAGATCAGATAATGGAGGAGAATATACAAGCAATGCTTTCAAGCAATACCTTACAAAACATGGAATTCTTCACCAAACAAGTTTTCCTTACACGCCACAGCAAAATGGGGTGGCTAAGAGGAAGAATATGCATCTCATGGAGGTGGCTAGATCTATGATGTTCTATA
>OVBE01001111.1:24958-39916 GCA_900406425.1 Iberis pinnata
GTTTTGTATTTATTCCAGGAGAACAAAGAAACAAGCTTGAAGCTAAAAGCACTAGATCTATGTTCATTGGATATTCAACAATACAAAAATGGTACAAATGTTATGTACATGAAAAGAAAGATCCTCATATCTAGAGAGGTGAAGTTTGTAAAGCATAAAGGCTTTCATGATGAGAAGAATTGTGAAGCTTTAAAAGACTTATCAAACTCACCTTCGGATAAGGCTACCAGTTTAAGGAATTTGCTCATTCATTTAGGTATACATCAACAACCAGCCCCAACAGAAGCTTCCAATTCATCCCCAACTCCTCACAACACACCAACTCCTACGGATGACAGTGTATCCCATTCTGATCATGAGGGGGGAACACAATCTCAAATTGGACAAGATGAACAGAATATTCAAGAAGAAATGGATGCATCAACAAAAGAGAATTTGGGTTCAACAAGTCATGATCAAGATGGGATACAATAGGAAACACAAGAACAACCTGTTTTGAGGAGAAGTACAAGAATTAGAAAGCCAACATCAAACTGGATCAATACAAGGGTATACTACAACAATAAGGCTGTAGCACATCCAATACAAGAAGTGTGCTCCTTATTTCAATTTCCCCTGAGCATCAAGCATTTGTGGGTAAATTAGACCAAGGAGTAGTTCCAAGAACATATGGAGAGGCTGTCGAGAAAAAAGAATGGAGAGAGGCTGTTGATAATGAGTTAGAAGCTATGGAAACAAATCAAACTTGGACAGAAATGGATCTCCCTAAAGGAAAGAAGGCTGTGAGTTCCAAGTGGGTCTTCACAATCAAATACAAGAGTAATGAGGATGTTGAGAGGCATAAAGCAAGGCTGATTGCAAGAAGGTTTGAAACCTATGGAGAAGACTATCTAGACACTTTTGCACCAGTAGCAAAACTTCACACGGTAAGAGTTATACTATCCTTAGCCACTAATCTTGAATGGGATCTTTAGCAGATGGATGTCAAGAATGCATTCTTGCAAGGAGAATTGGAAGAAGAGGTATACATGTACCCTCCTCCTGGTCTTGAAAGTTCAGTGGCTCAAAGCAAGGTCCTTAGGCTCAAGAAAGTCATCTATGGGCTCAAACAATCACCAAGGGCATTGTACCACAAATTGAGCTCAACCTTGATAACAAAAGGTTTCAAAAGATCAGAAGGAGATCATACCCTCTTTACTCTACAAACACTAGAAGGTATTAGTCATTCTAATTTATGTTGATGATATCATCATCTCCGGGAATGACAAGGTAGGAATCCTAGCTACAAAACAGTTTCATAAATCTGTTTGAAATTAAAGACCTTGGAGAAATAAAATATTTTCTTGGGATAGAGGTTTGTAGATCCAAAGAAGAACTACACCTATAATAAAGAAAGTATGCTCTTGATTTTTTGAATGAAACAGGAAAGTTAGCAACAAGACCAGCAAAGACTCCTCTAGAAGAAGGTTACAAAGCCATAAGAGAGGGGGAGATTGAAGACAAGCCATTTGAGGACCAACACCAATATAGGAGGATGGTCGGTAAGCTCATTTACTTAACCATCACAAGGCCTGATATTTGCTTTGCTGTGAATCAGGTTAGCCAGCATATGCAAGCTCCCAAAATGCATCATTGGGGCATGGTTGAAAGGATTCTAAGATACCTAAAGGGAGCTCCTGGACAAGGTGTATGGATGGGATGTAACAAGAATACATAAATTATTGGCTATTGTGATGCGGATTGGGCTGGAGATCGAATAGATAGGAAGTCTACTACAAGCTATTGTACATTCATTGGTGGGAATTTGGTGACTTGGAGAAGTAAGAAACAGAAGATAGTATCATGTTCAAGTGTTGAAGCAGAATATAGAGCAATGAGGAAGCTTACAAATGAGCTTGTTGGGCTAAAAGGTTTGCTAAAGCATTTGGGCATTGAGACCAAGACACCAATCACCATGCATTTTGACAATCAAGCAGTAATCCATATCGCATCCAACAACGTGTTTCATGAGAGGACTAAACATATAGAAGTCGATTGCCACAAGGTTAGGCAAATGGTAGAACAAGGATTCATCCTTCCATGTTATACAAGAAGTTATGATCAATTGGCTGATATTTTCACCAAGGCGGTAAGTTTAAAGGTGTGTGAGTTCATTCATGAGAAGCTTGGACTCACATCTCTTCATCAAGAATAGAGGCCCCTTACTATGAAGCTTATACTCTTTTTCCCTCAATGGGTTTTGTCCCAAAGGGTTTTCCCATTGAGGTTTTTAATGAGGTAGGTTTCATAGTTCCAAGCTTAACCATTCATCATGGTTAAGCTTGAGGGGGAGTATTGAATAATGAATAAAAGATCAAGGTAAAGGTAAAGAGGAACATTCAACAAAATCAGATTATGCACCAAACTGCATTTCAGATCAAACAAAGAATAATGTACATACAAAGTTATGTACATTAAGGACTTGTCCAGCTGATTATTTCTTATCTAAGAATGTGATTAAGGCTTTTAGAAGGCAATATAACATTAGGATTCAAAGGGAGAAGAGATAGATCACAAGTCAACCTATGGAAGTGTGAAACTTCTCCAACAAGCTTCTTTCTCTACCACATTGTTAAATCTGCTGGATAATAGCTTGTTTCCTCTTTCCTCTTTCTATTAGTTTTGTTTTAAATATGTTGTAAGTCTACAATTGAGATATACAAGAGAAATATACATCTCTTATCTTTAATTTTCGTTTCTCTTTCTCTCCCAATATGTTCTTCATGTTCTTCATCATGTTTACTCTAAAATCTCACTAATTCTTACAGTAGGAACTGGAACCGAACCGATACCCATGATTCTTCAACTCAAAAACCATCAGATATTTTGGGTAGAACTGGAATCGACCCATAACCATTTTTTGGTTCTTTGGTTATAGTTCTTTGGTTCCAGATCCCTACCCTAGCTAATGCAACAACTCTTGCTCCATTTCCCCCGCACGGGTCCACTTGTCCTTTTTCCAAAATTGTATAGTTTCGTAGACCCTACATATTTACACAAATATGAGCGCCACAACGGGTATCCAATTCCCAAGAGGTAGAACTAGAAGTAGCAGCATTTACTTATAACACATAAATATTTGGAGAGGAAGTCTCAAAAGTATTCTTCTTCTTTTTTACATCTTCCAGGTATTTCTTTCAGATTCTCTTTTAACGCCTAAAACCATCACTTATCATCACCAAAAAGATCAGGTTTATACTTGGGAGAGGGTCCAGACTTCTTTGGATTCTCAATCCATTTTTTCTTATCATTTACCTTGTTTCTTAAACATTTTAGTCCCTTGTACCATAAGGACATGTGGGGTATCCTTCTTAATGTTTAATTCAATAGATTTGAACATCCCATGTAGTTTAGTCAATGTATCTGTCAAGTTGTTCATATTGTTGTTCAAAACAAATTAATCGTAATTTGACAGCAATGACCGTAGGACGAGGTAAGTAGCCAATTATTGCTTAATAGGACAATAATTTGGCCTAGTTATCAACAGGTGAACCATTAATCCAATTAAGTATTTATAATCTTGTTTGTTTACGTGTTTTATCCAATAAGATTGTATAATTTTAGTAATGAGTTTCTTAAACCCATATATATCAAGTGGTTTGTCGCAAAAATTTATAAGAATCCAGTATCATACAAATGTCTAACTTTGACATTACAATTCTACTTTAAGAATAACGAATCATTTTATGACATTCCCAACAATAGTCTAAATTCAAGAAGACAATAAACTTACTTCTAGTAACGTTGACATGGAATTTTGTTAAAGAAATGTCGGCTTTTATATTTCTGCTTGTATGACACAATTCTCTTTTACAGATAAGTTTCGTAAGTAACTATGTACAACATCTCATTTACTTAAAACTGAATAATTGGCCAAGTGGACATGCGTCCCATTTGCATGAACAATACGAGAATTACAATGTAACCTTCATTTCTTCAAGTTTGTGTATAATCCTGGATAGAGTTTGTGTGGCAAGTCTTCAACTTCTTTTCGTCAAGGTAGTGCTGATGGACAAATGATAGGAATCCCCAAATAGCTAAAACGATGGAGAAAATCTTCGATGCTTCCATTTTGTCATGAAAAACTATCACAACTATAACTGGTACTATAGGCAATCCAACAGCAGTTATAGAATTGGAGAACACAGAAGATGACTCAAAGATCAATCTCACAAGACCAACAGTGTAGACTTGCCAAGAAATAGCAGCAGAAGCCAAAGTTATAACATATGAAACTTGTCCAAGTTTATAGTTTCTCATCTCACTTGGAAAAGTTTTCCACTCTCCACTAACAAAAAGTCCAATAATTACCACACAACTTGCAACTAGAGACTGGTAAATAGCTAAGTCCATAACTGCTAAAGACGTATGCTTCTTAAAAACTTCCCTGAAGAGAAGTTGTATTAGAGATAAAAGCAGTCCAATCCCAGCAGAAGCACCAATAGTGCATATGAAGCCAATCACATATTGAACTCTAGAGACATTTGCTGTGTTTTGTGACTCAGTGTTGTCTACAACAAGAAGAGCAGAGGAAATCGTAAGGAGAAACAAAGAATTGACAATGAAAGGAGTGAACTTTTGAGAGTTCGGGAAGTAGGAGAAGAAGGCAGTGAAGGCTAACTGTGAAGCTAAAATGAGTGAGAAAGTAGAAACAGGTAAGTAAAGCAACCCAATTGAAGAGAGATAAGCATAAGCAAATACTAGTAGTCCAGTGCACATATAAACTGATATAAGAGTAGTAAGTGAAGGAGACTGTGTATGTGTATCAGTTGACTTAGGCTGTTTGATTTGTGAGAAAAATCAGAAGAGAATTAGAACAGGAAAGCCAATAAGTTGAAGAAGTGTTACTACATATGTGCTTTTGCCACCATTTTCATAGTATAATCTACCTAGAATTGTAGCAAGTGGTTGGCAAAAGAGGACAAAGATCACATAAATTGAGAGACGGAGCCACCTTTTAAAGCTTTGTGTTTGAGGTACCGATGATGATTCAGTTACATCATGATTTATTAAGTTTGCTTCTAAGTTTTCGTCACCTGAAAGATTAACTCTTGTTGTTATGAAGAGTAAAAGGAAGAAGCAATTTAGATCTATACACTAACAAGTGATTCTTGCTTACCATTAGCATAGAGTTCTTGAGATCTGTCCATGAGAAATTGGAAGATTGGATTTGTTGACTTTTATTTTGTTTGAGATGTATTGCAAATACACAAAAGACCTCTCTTTTAGTCTTTAATATACAATTTGGTAGTCTTTTATTATTTCCACACAAGTTTCACTATCAAACATGACAGATTTTTATAGTAAATTATTAAATAAGTGAGGCAGGTGATAGGCGACAGCTAAGCAGCATCATAATTTAATTAGGCTTTTATTGACCTTTGACTTTGATTTTTCTGCTTCAACTTGACTTAGAAACTTTTGAATGGCGGCTCAAAAAAACTGTTTTTTTTTTCTTCTTTATCTTCTTAATATTGATGTTGAATTTAAAGTCAAATGTAGATAGAATGCGTTTTATCAAGAAGAAGAAGAAGAAAAAAAAAAAACACATTTATTTTTCCGCCAAAAAAAAAAACAAAAACATATTTCTTGTAAAAATAGAAAAATACATTTTTTCCTCAAAAATATAAAAATATGAAAAATATTTTCCAACCAATATAAAAGTTAAGATGTTCATTTAAAAAACTGTTAAATTATCAATAGAAAAAAGTCTCAACACATGAAGAAAATTTTGTCTCAAAACAAAGCATTAGTGATTACTGACATGGAGGTGGGATCTGAGTCCCAATATATTTAGCTTTAACGTTTCTACAAGAAGAAGAGACATCTTTGCTTTGTTCTCTTCTGTTTCCTCCGTTAGAAGAAGAAAGATCAAGATGAACATTCTCTAAGTACACTTTCTTACATGGCATTCCTCTGCTACAATGCAGCTGCACCGCCACCCTCGACGATGATGTTCCTCTTATGTTCTTGAAATATATCTCACTCAATTTCACCTTAGAAGGTACCTTCAACAATAAAAATGAATCAAAACAGTATTGAGAAAATTGTTAGAGATTGAGTGTTTCAAGAAGACTCACATTTGAAGTGCAAGAAGAGAAAGGACAATAAGACTGATCGATGATGATTGGATTAGTCACATTGTTCATAATAATGTTCTGAAAAGTCATGTTGGTAGCTGCACTTAGACCAGGAGAATCAGCCCATGTTTTTATCCTTATCCCATTTGTTGTACCGCTCATTTTGCAATCCCTAACCACCAGTCCATTCACATCTTTCTCATTTGGATATTTCCCTAAACTCCCAACGCTTTAACCGCAAAGAAAAAGAAAGAAAACTCTGTAATTATAGCAACTATGGGTGAGCATTTTAAGTTAACCGAACCAAATTAAGATGAGCTTACTTCATTTAGTGCCGTTCGGTTTATTCGTTTCATTTCCTTGAATTGTTTAATTTTGTTCGGTTCGGCAATAATTTTATTTTATACTACATTAACTAAGTAGAACCTTGCTAAAATTAACCGAATTAACTGAAAATTAATTGAATAAACAGAAAATAAACCAAATTTAAGTGAAACTAAGATTCACGAACCAAACAAACCGAGATTCGAACCGAACCCCTAACAGCAACTAAAAAGGTTGGTTTGTTTTAGTTACCTGATGCCATGTCCTGGTCCACATTTGATGCTAGTGATAGTGATCTGAGAGTTTCCTTGTCCTATAGAGACACAATCATCTCCAGTTGCTATATGTGAACGAGAGAAATAGACGTTTGAGCTGCGTTCGATGTGGATACCATCAGTGTTGGGGCTATCAGAAGGAGCAGTAATATTGAGTCTTGTCCCTTTAAAGTCTCTGCACTCTACTAATGCTATATGAAAGAACTTGCTGTTCACTGAACTTATCCTTCTTACAACTGTTCTATTCATCCCCACAAACTTCAAGCTCTGAAATCAACAGTCGATTATTATCTTAAAAAGGAGACTGATCAAATTTATGAGTTTACTCACAGTTGGAAGGAGT
Source organism: Iberis pinnata (assembly GCA_900406425.1). Taxonomy (NCBI): domain Eukaryota; kingdom Viridiplantae; phylum Streptophyta; class Magnoliopsida; order Brassicales; family Brassicaceae; genus Iberis; species Iberis pinnata. The sequence continues at coordinate 32,020 of OVBE01001111.1, forward strand.
TTGCAGTTAGAATCAGTAGTACAGTTATTAAGCGGCCAAGCTAAGGCGCCTTGACCGTCAAATGTTCCACCACCGGTAAGAGTTAAGCCGTCGATCCATTCAAATTCAATCCAACCACCGCCTGATCTATACTTTGACAGATCAGTTGATGCCTTGAGATGACCCTAATTCAGTAACGTGTTTAGCAAAAAACCATTAACAACAAAGACAGTTTAATAAACTACCTTAACTCGGATAGTAAGATTTGATACGTTAGTGCAAGGACCAGAGAATCTGAGAGGACCAACAGAGAATTCACCTCTAGGTATTATAAGATCTACAAAGCTTGAAGTTGATTTACATGCTTTGTCCCATGCTGCTATAAAGGCCTTAAAACATCTCATTTTGATTAGCTGATTCTTGTGATTTAATACTGATGAATATACAGAGGAAGAAGATAAGAACCTTGGTGTGATCTCTGTCGTCATTAGCTCGAGCACCAAAGCTACGGATATTAACAACAAGAACAGAGCTTCCGTCTTTGTTGATGTCTCCACCAAGAGCAAAACTGTAAGAAGATAATGTGAAGAAAAACACGAGAACTCTGAGGTAATGAAACATCGCGAACTCCATCTCCAGTATGCTCACGAAGGTGAAGAAAACTGCTTTTAGAACTGTAACTTTAACGAATTGTGAGGAATAAATTTCACCCAAAAAAAAGAAACCGCTGTAACCTCTTTTCCCACTACTAGACCTAGTGCTATATTTTTTTTTATATAAAGAGACTTGTAATACGTGAATTAAATTTATTTTAAATATTATTGCTAATATCTATCCAATAGAATAATTACTTCACTTAAATAGATGATAAACTATTTTAATTTTTATGCCTTTAATTTAAATTAGGAGATTCTTAAATATCACAAAAATTAAATTTATTCCAAAAATACCATAAACTTTCAAAAATTCCATAAATACCATTATTTTTTTCAAAAATGCCACAACAATATTTTGTTCCAAAAATACCTCAATTTTGAAATAACTCTAAAATTTATAATTTAAATCCTAAGACCCTAAAACCAAATCCTACCCCATTCGAAACTAAACCCTAACTCTATTTATGAACCCAAACTCAAAATTTCAATATCTAAATCCTTAAATTTCATTTTTTTAAGTTTGTAGTATTTTTGGAACATTTGAAAGTGTGGTATTTTTATAACTTTTGGGAGGGTGTGGTATTTTTGAAATTTGAATTTCTTTTGATGGTATTTAAAAGAATTTCTCTAAATAAATTATTATGTTTTCCTAAAATGATTTTATTATCTAATATATAATAATTATAAGTAAAAATATATCAAACAAAAAGTGGTGGTCTAAACATATGAACATTCAAAACTTTAATGTATAACAAAAGAGGTAAAAAGATAAAAATAGATCATTTCGATATATAAAAAAAGTAGAATACTAAAAATCTTGATTAATTCTATAGTGCTAATATCCCGAAAAAAATTATTTTTAAAGAAATTATGATATGAGTTTATTCTAAATATTATATTCGTAAGAAAAAAAATGATGTGCATAGTAAAATATATAAGATCGAGAAGATATTATTATCATTAAAGGATGCATTTGTTAAAATTTATTACTTTTAAAACGGGTCGATGAAAGAGGCGATTAGGGTTGAGTCGATTTACGAAGATCTCGGTGATCGGACGGCGGAGGATGCTCCGATGGAAGATGTAGGGCGTCCGCCGGATATTAATCCTGTCGCAAGTGATTCTTGAGCTGCGAAGGTGAAGAATGGAGACTTGGGTGGGTTTCTGGTGCCAGAGAAATTAATCGGGGCTGAGTTTGTGAAGGAGAGACTGCTTGTGGAGTTTCCAAACGGGGAAGACGGAGAGCCGGTCATCACTATTGCACAGGAGGTTGTCGATGTGATGAATAGTATGTGGAAGAATTGCATGATTGTGAAGGTTTTGGGTAGGAATGTATCTTTACCGATTCTTTCACGTAAATTGAAGGAGATTTGGAAGCCGATAGGTGGGTTAAGTGTGTTGGATCTACCCAAGCATTTCTTTATGGTCAGGTTTGAAGTTGAAGATGATTATCTTACGGATGTTACAAGAGGTCCATGGAAAATCTTTGGTAGTTGTTTATTAGTGAAGGCGTGGGAACCAGATTTTGATCCAATGACGGATGAAATCGTAACTATACCTGTGTGGATACGGATTTCTAACTTACCTCTCAGTTTATATCATCCGTCCATTTTAATGGGGATTGCGTCAGGATTTGGTAGACCAATTAAGGTGGATCAAACTACTTTACAGTTTGTAAGGGGTAGATTCGCAAGAATCTGTGTGGAGGTTAACCTTAAACGACATCTAAAGGGTATTGTATTGGTGAATGGTGCGAGATTCTTTGTAGCTTATGAGGAATTACAATCGATTTGCACATCTTGTGGGATCTATGGACACTCGGCTCCTCATTGTCCAAAGAAGAGGCTGGAAAATGTGACTTTGGCACTTGAGCAGGCTTTATTAGGTGATTCAAATTCAGGACAGGTAGAGAAGGATGGTTTCACAACAGTAACTGCAAAAAGAATTGCAAAGTCAACTAGAGTAACAACTAGGGAAGTAGGAGAGTCATCGAAGAATGTTCAGGGTGGTGTTGTTAATCCCCTATGACTAATAGTTTTGCTTTACTCAATGATGATAATGTTCCAATGGGGAAGGGACCAGTATCTCAAGTTGTAGTAAGTGGTGATAGTAAGGACAAAGGGGTAAGTGAGAGTTTAATAAGGAAGTCAAAATGATTTGAAGAATCTGAACAGTATGAGGGAAGGCCCTAAGAGTATTAATAAGGGGGTTATCTTTTCAGCTGGTTCTAAAGAAGGTGGGAATGGTATGAATAAAGCTAAATTTAAGAAATCTTCTCGTCCGGTTAGAGGGCTTGTATTCGGGTCTATTAAGGCTGATAATGAGCTTGTCCAATCCGGGAAAAGACAGCGAGTGGAAGCTGATAAAATGGTAGTCTCTTCTACAAAATGTGTGGGTGAACCTGATAAGAATGTGGGTGGGCGTATGCCTCTGGCAGTGAAAGATATAAATGTAATGGATGTGGAGAAGAGTACCATGTCTATAGAGTTAAGTTGTGTGGCTTCTGATTTGAAGCAGCAAGGGCAACGAGAGGTAGAGGGGAGTCAAGCATGACGGCTTGCCTCGGAAATTCAAAGTTTATTGATTATTATAATGTTTAATTGCATTTTTTGGAATTGCCGAGGGGCAAATAAACTGAATTTTCGTCGTTCTATACTTTATCTGTTGAAGAAGCATGAGACGGATGCGTTGGCAGTTTTTGAAACCCACGCTGATTCGGCAAAAGCAGGGAGAATTTGTAGAAATTTGGGTTTTGATGGTTCATTTCGAATAGATGCAGAAGGTCATAGTGGAGGAATATGGTTCATATGGAAATCTTCGATTGGAATAGTGCATATTTTGTCTTCATCGAACCAATTCATTCATGCGAAAGTAACTCAGGGAGACAAGATTCACCATTTGATAGTTGTTTACGCAGCTCCTTTAGTCATCCGACGGAGTGGTTTGTGGGCTCAACTGAGGGATATTATGTCTGCGATAACGGATCCGGTTATTATAGGGGGAGATTTTAATACGATAGTGCGTCTTGACGAACATATTGGTGAGAATGGGTGTTTGTCTGGAGATTCGATTGAATTTGGTGGTTGGATTCATGAGTTAAATTTAATTGATATGGGTTTTGTTGGGAGTGGTTTTACTTGGAAGCGAGGGAAACCAGAGCGTACCTTCATGGCAAAGAGGCTAGACCGAGTCCTATGTTGTCCCCCGTACGCGACTGTTATGGCAAGAGGCGAGAGTGCTTCATTTGCCTTACTTGTCGTCGGATCACGCGCCATTATATTTGCAACTAAAGCCAATTAAGAAAATAAATCCAAGTTGAAGGCCTTTCCGTTTTGAAGCTATGTGGCTTCAACATGATGGGTTTAAGGATTTATTGAGATCTTCCTGGGATCCGAATATTTCTACGCAAGCGGCTCTTTCTAAGTTACAAAGAAGATTGAAAACTTGGAATAGGGAGGTGTTTGGTGATGTTTTTAAGAAGAAAGAAGGATTGTTAGCGCGTTTGAAGAGTACTCAGGACTCACTGGTGGTTGATCCGACAAATTTATTGTTGGAGGAGGAGTTTGTTTTGGCTTAGGAATTGGAGAAGGTTTTGGAGCGGGAGGAAATTTTGTGGGCACAGAAATCAAGAGAGAAATGGATAACATCCGGGGATAGGAATACTTCTTTTTTCCATACTTCAACTATTATAAGAAGGAGAAGGAATTTTATTGAGTCCCTTCAAGAGGAGAATGGGACTTGGATATCAGACCAAGTTGAGCAGGAAAATAAAGTGGTGGAATATTACCGGAGACTGTACTCAATGGAGGATATCACGGGTCCTATGGTTACACTTCCCACATGAGGTTTTTGTGAGTTATTAACGACAGAGATATCGGCTTTGAACGCTACTTTTTCGGCAAAAGAGGTGGAAATGGCAGTAAAGAGTATGGGTGCATTGAAGGCACCAGGCCCTGATGGTTTTCAACCATTGTTTTACCAATAGAATTGGGAAGTGGTTGGGGAATCGGTGATAAAGTTTGTATTGGATTTCTTTCAGCAGGGAGTGCTTCCACCTGGAGTAAACGATGTGTTGTTGGTGATATTGGGGAAAGTAGTGAAACCGGAGACACTTACTCAATTTAGGCATATAAGTCTCTGCAACGTTCTGTTTAAAGTGATCACTAAAACGATGGAGTTCAGGTTGAAAAAGGTTATCAGGAAATTGATTGGTCCAGCCCAATCAAGCTTTATCCCAGGAAGACTAAGTTTGGATAATATAGTTCTTGTTCAAGAAGCGGTACACTCCATGAACCGGAAACATGGTCGGAAAGGTTGGATGTTATTAAAGCTTGACCTGGAAAAAGCTTATGATCGGATTAGGTGGGATTTCCTTGAGATGCCTTGAGAGCCGCAGGTTTTTCGAGTAAGTGGTGTGATTGGATTATGAAATGCATTTCTAAGCCTAGAATGAGCATATTGTGGAATGGGGAAAAGACAGGTGAATTTGTACCGGCAAGAGGTTTGCGTCAAGGTGATCCTCTCTTTCCGTATCTATTTGTACTTTTTCTTGAGAGGTTATGTCATTTGATTGATGTGGAGGTTGGTAGAGGTACATGGAAACCTATTCGATTATCAAGAGGTGGTCCTATGTTATCCCATGTCTGCTTTGCAGATGACCTGATATTGTTTGATGAAGCATCTCTCTTGCAAGTAAGAGTGATTCAAATGTTTTGACTAGATTCTGTGAAGCTTCAGGTCAGAAGGTTAATCTTGCAAAATCCAAGATCTTCTTCTCAGCAAATGTTTCAAGAAGTGCTGCTCAATCAATTAGCCAAGCTAGTGGTATTGGTCTTACATGTGATTTAGGTAAATACTTGGGTATTCCTATTCTTCACAAGAGGATTAATAAAGACACCTTTGGAGAGGTTTTGGCAAGAGTTTCTGGGAAGCTGGCAGGTTGAAAGGGCAAATTATTAAGCATGGCAGGTCGTTTAACGTTGTCTAGGGCTGTTCTCGCGTCTATCCCTATTCACACGATGTCTACTATCCTACTTCCGTCTAGTGTCTGGTCGGGTGTTGATAAGGTAATCCGAAATTTTATCTGGGGAAGTACCACAGAGAGAAGACGGATACATTTAGTATCTTGGGAGAAAGTGTGTAAGCCTAAGATGAAAGGTGGCATGGGTCTTAGAACAGCTAAGGAAACTAATTTGGCTTTGGTTGCGAAGCTAGGATGGCGCCTTTTACAAAATGATACGAGCCTTTGGGCCTGCGTGTTAAGATCGAAATACAGGTATACGAATATTCGGGATCTTCGTTGGCTAGTTCCGAAAGGAATTAGGTCAAATATTTGGAGAAGTATTGCTAGGGGGACTCGGGAAGTGCTGGTTTCTAGTGTGAGTTGGGCACTCGGAAATGGTGAAGGTATTCATTTTTGGGAAGACATTTGGGTCGAGAAGGTACCTTTGAGGAATTTCTGAGGTGCTTGTTGATTTACTTAATAGAAGTGTTAAGTGTTTTTGGCAGGTGGGTATGGGATGGAATTGTAACATATAGAATACTTTTCTTCCGGAAAATGTGAGGATGAAACTGTATTCACTGGTGTTAGATACAACATCTAGCCATTTGGAAACTATATCTTGGCCTTTTGACCGTAATGGAGATTACTCTATGAAGTCTGCCTATTACTTGTTGACTCATCCTTTGGTATTATATACGGCTGATCTACTAGGTATTTATACCCGAATTTGGAGACTAAAACTACAGGAAAGGATCAAACTCTTTCTTTGGATGGTTACTAATCAGAGTATTCTAACAAACAAAGAACGTACTAGGCGAAAACTAAGTTCAAATTTGGTCTGTGAGCTTTGTAAGGGCGTGGAGGAATCCATACTTCATGTGGTTCGGGACTGTCCATCGATGGTTGGTATATGGCCACGGCTAGTCCCTTTGCAGGATCAGCCGATTTTCTTCAGCCAGGATTTTTTGGAGTGGTTGTTTACGAATTTTTAAAAGGAGGATCTTGGTCTACCCAATTTGGTTTAGGTGTGTGGTGGAGCTGGAAATGGATGTGTGGTTATGTGTTTGGAGAGTCGGGGAGATGTCGGGATAGAGTCTGCTTTTTACGAGACCTATTCACAGAGACGGTTAAGGCTTTTGGCGTAACGAGGGTGGAAGTAGTTGCACCTCAGCGAATGCCGAGACTTACGAGGTGGGTTAGACCTGAGGAGAGTTGGGTCAAGGTGAATACTGATGGTGCTTCTAGAGGGAACCCGGGCCTCGCTGCTGCGTCGGGTATGATTCGTGATTCCACAGGTACTTGGTGTGGTGGCTTTATGCTGAATATTGGTGTTTGTAATGCCTTACTTTCGGAGTTATGGGGCGCATACTATGGTTTGTGGTTAGCTTGGAATAAAGGGATCAGGCGTGTAGTGCTGGAAATGGATTCGAGTAATGTGATAGAGTTTCTGCGGGCAGGTGTTGCGAGGTCTAACCCGATCTCATTCCTGGTGCTTATGTGCTGTTGAATCAAGACTTAACAAATAGGTTTAGGTCTTAGATTATGTGGGTAAAAGCTTAGAAGAATTTCATATATCTTTAAGGGGTGATTACATGAGTATTTATAAGGAAAATACAAGCTTAAAACCCTAATTGCATGAATTAAACCTAATGGGCCACGAGCTGGACGGCCCAGCTCGCTAGGTTGGCCCATCTAAGTCTCATCTTCCTGGGCCCTTTCTCCTCGTCACTTCGGCGTTCAGTTGGGCCTTGAGTCGAAATGGGCTTTCAGGACAGGTGCTAAACCTGGTATCAACAGTTAGTCCCCCCAGGTCGGCGATGAAACTATGAATCGGCGAATAATCTTCTGAATAAAGTTTATTTCGGCTAAAGTGCATTAAATGCTTCGTAAGATTTATCGAATAGTCTCCGTAGGCTTTATCGAATCGTCGTCGTAGGCTTTATCGAATCGTCGTTGTAGGAGGAAGCTAAATGGTCGAGCCTCTCGAGTTTCCCACGCATAATGATTACGCGCCTCGGTAACTGTCATCTCTCCAAAGTATAAATACCCCTTCACCACTTCATATCTGAATTTCAAGTTTCAGAATTCCTTTTGCANCGACGAGGTGGAGGTGGACCTGGATGAACGAGTTCCCCAAGGCAACTGGGCTGCTCCAGATGACGACCTGACAGGTCTTGCACTTACAAAATCCAATTTGAAGTCACTGCAAAAGCTTGTCGACGACTTCCCCTGTTTAAACGGGATCTCAATGATAATCCCG
>OVBE01001112.1:0-39906 GCA_900406425.1 Iberis pinnata
TCTGATGCTAACATGTCAATTCTAGTTCGACGAACATCTTTTGTTCCTTCGTAGGTTACCTGTAAGGTATCCCAAGCATTTTTTGCAGTGGTGCATCCTTGAACTCTCTTGAATTGATCTTTAGTCAAGGAAATCCAAATTGCTGTTAACGCTCTTGAGTTATACTTTGACATAGTTTTTTCGGTGACTGTCCATTCAGCTTTTGGTTTAGCAACCAACTCACCTGCTTCATTTTTTATCTGTGGAGTAGTCCATCCTTCCTCAACCATTGTCCAGGCATCTTCGTCAATACCCTTGATATGTTCACAAATTTGCACCTTCCACAAACCAAAATTGTCAGGGTCCAATACCACACTTCTTGTATTTGTTTGTTGTAAACTGTCCATCTTTTAGGATCTCACCTGTTTAAGTAGAAATCTTGATTTCTTGACAGATACCCGCTCTGATACCAANTTGATACCAGTTGAAAATGTAATATACATAAGAACAACAAACAATCTTTTCTAAAACACTTCTTTTTATTAAGATCAAAGCAAATACAGTTCATTTCTTTTGTTCACTGATTTGATTTTCTCTTAACTCTTCTCAACTCAACACTCTGTCTGTTTAAACCTTACAGACACAAAAACTCATCTCTCAAAAATAATCGACAAAAACTTTCTGCAATTCTCGGCTCAAAAACTTGTTCTTCTTTTCGCCTCTGCATCTTCTTAAATACTTAGATCGAAACCTAAGAGCTTCACCTCTCTCTTTCCATATTGCCTTTCTTCCTTTTTCCTTCTAGTTTCTATTTCTTCTTATCCTTCCTTTAAGTTAATTCTCAAATCTTCTTTTTCCTTTTGAGCTCATTCCTTGTTGAATCTTTTCATCATTTGCAAATCAATCTCTCATCTTCTTGCTTCTTCACAACCTTCCATGTGCCATCAGCATTGATGATTACATCAGCAGCCTTGAGACGAGTTTTCTATATTAAGATACCATGCAAAAAGTGTAGCAGATAGTTACTTGCCTTAACCATGTTTTGATCTAGACGGATCTCTGGGTAGCAAACAGGTTGATTGCAATCAAAGCACTGCACCAGAAAGTTAAGAAATATAAAGAAAAAAGAAGATAACATCCCCACGATATCAGAACACTGTCACTTGAAGGTGATTACACAACTGGCCCTTGACTGGAAGCTTGATTCGGCTGCGACTGTTTTAATTGAGAATTAGATTAACGACCAAATACCATCAACACATAACACAGTTGAAGTAGTACCACATAGGGCATTTAAGAGAGTCTTGATATGATGTCAGAATCTAAACACAGAAGATAAGTACACAGCCATTATACTGTTGAAATACCTGGATTTGACTCGATGACTCCAGACTGAAGGTAATCTTTAAGCACTGGTTTTTCAGTGGCAATTACGATGATGTAATTACCTTTGAACAATCAATGATTCACAGAAACCAGCGGAAAAAAGAAGTAAATATATATGAATGATTGAACAGATACACTTGTAAGAGGTTTGTTCCATATTTGAGGAGGGAAGTAACATTTGACAATAAACAAATACACATGCATATAACTAGTTCAGAGTAACAAACTCTTATTAAAAATTGAACACAAACCTTTGTGATATTAGCCCTCTTCTCGACCATCTTTCCATTTAAAAGGATTATGATAAAGAGTCTCTAATACCATGTAAATTGATATGAATTCATTCACTAGTCATGGCTATATAGACAGATTTGTTACAACAATAGGATATATAATACAAACGTCTATATTTTAGCAACAGAATATACCATATAGCTTGTTTCCCATTTGACAAAAGAAAACCAAATTTGTAATAGTTAATAGTTATGCATCGTCTCGGAACTTATACAAACGGCAACAAAAGGTTAAAAAAGTCTTAAAATTGACTTGAACCCTCCAAATGCCACTAACCATAATCTCACACACATTATACATATACATAGCATATGCAAGGTAATCTTATAATCCTCTCATCCAAGCCCGATCTAAAATATAGAATCCAAATACGAATTGTATCGCTTCCTGTTAAACTCCAACAAGCTACCATACGTACGATCAGCAACTCCAACGAACAAAGATTCAGAATCTGGACTAAACGAGATTCCTGATATTTCACCAAACATATCAATCTCTTGACATTGATTGTAACCCGACTCTGTGTCGAATACATGTACAAAATCCGCTGGCTCGGCCATGCCTAAGAATCGTCCATCGGATGTGAACTTTAATGCTCTAATGGCTCCCATGTTTGCTTTTAATAGTTTTAGTGACTGAGATAGGTTTCGAATGTCCCATACTCTGCAAGTTGTGTCTTGGTTTCCCGTGGCTAAGATTTGTCCGTTTGGATGCCATGCTGATGAAAACGAATAGTCGAGATGACCATTGAGCCCGTGGATTACTTTTCCAGATCCTGCATCGGTTAGTAAGCATTCAGGACTGTCTCCTAGAACCGCCATTAACTTCCCATCTGGACTAGCGGAAATGTTCTACAAAACACGCGTCAAGAACATAAAATATGCACATTTTGAGGTATAACCGATAAAGGCTCAGACATTAGATTTTAAAATCCGCAATTTAAAACTAAAAAATAAATAAAACTTTGGGAATTCTCAAAAATACTACAAAAAAAACTAGGTTTGTTCCAAAAAATACCATGCACTCTTAATTTGTTCCAAAAAAATACCACAATTTTTTTCAAAACTACCACAAAATTATTTTTGTTCCAAAACTACCACAAATTTGAAATAGCTTATTTGAAATAGCTTTAGAAATTCAAATATAAACCCTAGACCTCCAAAATCAAAATCTACCCTTTCAAAATTTAACGCTAAACTCTAAAACCAAAACTCAAAAATTTAAATTCTGCAATATTATTAGAAAAATAAATTTAATTATATTTTTAAAACTTTTGGGAGTGTGGAAATTTTGAAATTTGAACTTGTGGTATTTTAAGGAAATTCTCGTAAAATTCGCATAGATTTTTTTAACTAAACAATTTAAAATTAAAGACCCCAAACCCATGTTTGTTTTATTTAGAGCCAAGACCGGCACTAACTTAAGAGATGGAGATGTGCTTACATTTACGGGCCAATCAAAGGTGAAACTGTTGAGGAAAGTGAAGTTTGTAGTATCGAATAGACGAATCATCGAGTCATTGTTTGCTGTTGCAATCCTTAACGAGCCACTACATGGATTAAGAGCGCAAGGATTTAAGTACAACCAAACAAATGTTATGCCTAGTCTTTGTGATTAAATTACTTGGTTGTGTTGTATATGTCAACCGCATTGGTCATGTCGTTTTCAGCTGATGTTAGCTTTGTGCAGAAACCAACTCCAGGTTCGTTGATTTTCTGAAATTGAAAGACTACAACGAGTGAGAATCCAAAATTAACAAAATGTTACATTATTGTAAGACACTAAGTGTGTTAATTACCTTACAGATAAGCTCCCCTTGGAACCCTCCTGCAACTATTAAATCGTCTTTAATTGTCATTGTACTTATCTGGACTCTTGATAGAGATTGAGTCAACAATCCACGCTTCTTCTGCAGAGTTGAATTAACAATGTTAACTTAGTTTTGAGTCTTGACAAAGAGATTTATAAACAACTGATGTAAGAAGTAAGGTTACTCACCATTATAGGAACAATGGGTTTTGCTACATTAAGTACTTCCTTGCTCCTTTTAAGCAAAGATGACCAATGCATGAGAGAGTAGCTCTTCATGAAATACACATCGTGCTTTGATGTTGCCCATAGTAAGTTCCTCAGCTGGAAAATTAGAACATAAAGTAAAAGGATTCACATAAGACAGATTTGGTCATGAAAACAAAAGAATTCTCAGACAAAACACAAGTCAAGAAGGAAACAAAGTGATCATTTCTATAATAAAATGTTAACTTCACAAGCAAATGAGTTAATGAGATAAGAAAATGTTAAAGCGAATATAAAAAAACCTAAAATCCAAGAGTAAAGTCATTTACATACTTATAAATAAGACCAAAACCAGAACAAAGACACAATGATGCAAATTATGTTGAAGCAATCATATGCAATTTCAAAACAAAAGATTCCCTGCAAGAAACAATGATGATGACAGTCAGAGAGTCTCTGTAGATGTCTAAACATTTCCTATCATACCATATTAACAAAGGTTTCCTTCAGGCGTCAGCTGCTCTCCAAACCTGCTTAAGAAAGTTTAAAGCATATAGTAACATCTCCTAAAAATGCTTCAGAGACAGAGCGACAAGTCTTGAAGTGATGATGCTTTTCTCCATAACTCCTCTGTCTAACTACTATAAGCACACATGATCTAACAAAGACACTGAGAAGCGCTAATGCAATGCAAGGACACCTAATACACTCAATCGGTGAGTACACTTTTCTGTGCGTATGAAAGTATGAAGCTTTGAACAAGATGCCTAGACTAGTTAGCTTTCTCAACTCTTTCTTTGACTACTCTAGACACATACCATGACATTTTTCTTGAACTTGTTAGAACCTTATACAGTATTGTACCTGAGTTAAATCGAATCTAAATTATTATATTTCGAGAAGTTAGGAACGAGCAGATTAAATTAAGCATCCTTCAAGATTATCTGCAAAAGAAAAGGACTTTGTGTGAATCAACACCTCAGCTTTACAGCTGAGGTGGGAAACAAGAAAAGGCATCTGATATTTGTGATCAAAACATAGTACAGAACAATAACAGAAACATGTTTTATATGTGTTTATAATAAAGTTTCTTTTGCCATTTCAAGCGTCTAATAATAGTGAGATTGAAAGCTTTAAAATTCTCTAGTTTCATAAAAGATTTCGCTGGAATTAGAGAACTCCGGCATAGTAGGAGGGAAACGGGCATATTACTGTCTACAGTAGCATACTCGATTATTAAAAACAAGATCTCAGTAACAAAGTATACTCCACAGATTGCAAATATAGTTAGACAAAGTTGTCTACCTGAAAATGAGCGATTGTGGATTTGACAAGCCTCGTGTTGAATTGGAAATCATAAAAGGTTTTTCCTTTCTCTACTTGCAAACACTCCTATCAACAACAACAACAACAATATAAGATATTCATTAGACTGATCCACACCGAAACACAAACAAATTTAAATCTCTGCATCGCAAACTATGTCAACTAGGTGTTGCTAAAAAGTTCATGCTCGTCATAAACAGTACAAGAACTTCATAACACTGATTTACACCGAAACAGAAAAAGGATTTTCAATCTCTGTATCACAAACTAACTATGTCACTAAGTGTTGTTAACAAGATCATGCTCGCCTATAAACAGTACACAACTAGATCATGATGAGACTTTTATGATGAGTTAAAAATCAGAACCAAACCTTATCAAGCTCTTCTCTGGATCGAAATAGACTTTCAAAGTTTTTATACTGTTGCAATCTCTTATGACGGTATTGATCTCTAGTGTAATTCAATTTCTCCCAAGGAATCCCTTGAATATCTTTCCCGTTCCTAGCTTCGATCGCCGAGGTATCACACAGAGTCTAAAGAAGCAACATAATACGTTTTGTTTATAACTCATCTCCTAAATTAGGTTCAGAAGAATACACAAGTGTATACTATTATACCGGCTTGATATCATCTTCAAAATCGGAATCAGTCTCAGTCGTGTTAACGAAACCTCCAAATGATTCATCATCGTCTTCTTCGAAACCGTGAAAGTCATCAACGAGGTATTCCAGATCGGAATTGTCGAATATATCCATCGCAGAGACAAATCTAGCGAACATAATTTAGTAATCGAATCAGTGAAACGAAACAGCTACGCAAATCTCATAATCTTACAATCAAAGAGGGCAAAACAAACATGATTAAACGGGTAGAGAACAGCTAGACGAAGAAATTTTCAGTAAGCGAATCAGTGAAACGAAACAGATATGAAAATCTCACAATCTAACGATCAAAGAAGGCAAAACAAATCTGATCAACAGGTAGAGAAAAGTTAGACGACGAAGTTTTCAGTAAGCTAATCAGTGAAGCAAAACAGCTATATCGCAAATCGCATAATCGAAGGCAAAAACACAAAGTAAACCTGATCAACGTGTAGAGAACAATTAGACGAAGATATTTTCCGGGAGACGAAGAAAGAGAAGCGAAACTTTCCGAGAAAATTTAGAGAAGAAGTCGTATCTTTGATCGCTAAGGAAGGTGAGTGGTGAAATACTTATACAGAGAGAGGATTTCGGTGGGACCAACATTGACACGTGGAACCGGTTGGAGCCGGTCAAAACTAATCTAGCGGATTTCAAATGGCTTATACTCTTGAACTATTGGGACCCACATTTTTACCGGCACAGTCGTTACATGGTCAAATGAAACGTTAACCAAAAAAAAAATTATATGTGACAAAAGATGACGTAAGACTAAAATTGTTTTTATATTTCGTAATACGTAGTCCACAAAATATCAAAAATAGTTGTATTTTGTGTGTTTCTTTTCTTGGTCACCAAATATTGTTTTAGTAACTATAAATTTCATATTATTTAAAATTATTGGTAGTTGTCACGTACCTCATATTATTGATATCATAAAGATTTATAGTAACATAACATGTGATGAATTTATGTAAATAATATATTTTACGAAAAAACAAAGATCAGACCATATTAATAAATACTATTTTTGTTTTTAATTATAAGATGTTTTAGTGAAATTTTTTTATTTTTTAATAGACAATTTTTTCATTTAATTGTAAATTATATATTTTAAGATATATTAATCAAGAATTTTTGAATTTACTAAAATATTATTGCTTTAAAATTATAAAAGAATTTTTTTAAAAAAAAGCAATATATTTATAATTAATAATAATTATGTTTTTTTAATATGTGCATAAAACATCTTATAATAAAAATACAGAGAAAATAAAAGATTAGAACTTTAGGAGGGGCCATAGAATTTTATAGTCGTATATTATTATATGTATAAAACACACGAGGTCATATTAAACAAATTTAATAAAATATATTGATTATTTAGTGTTATTCATTGGTACGTGGCCTTATGAGTCTACCGACATCTCACTATCACTAGTTAATGTTATGTTGTCCATTGACCGGTTCTTACAAGACCGACACGTTGACAGTCTCTTCATGTCGTGCCACGTGTTGGCTTATAAGAGCTAGTTTATACCACGTGGCAAATAAATTTGATTGTATCAGAGACGACAAAGAATATATATTTCCAATATGAAAATTTTAGAATCTCAATGTAGGGAGTTTGTAACAGACCAAGTGAATATATCCAATATAAATTAATATTAAATTTTATTAAATTTTATGAATTTGCCGAAAAGAAATCAGAGGCATACCATCATTTTTATAGCTATTCATCCACCAATTATTCTAAAATATCGCGTTAATATCAAAGTTTAAAGATTATGTAAATAGATCTATATTTACAAAATCAATGGCCGTTTTGAGGAAAAAAAAAATTCATATTTACAAAATCAACTAATATAAACATAAATTTTTTAATTTGTGTTAATTTTAACAATCACTTTAATTCCATTAACAAACATGTTAATACATGTTTTGTTAGATATCATATTGGATTAGATTATTAACTTTTATTAAATAAAAAATACATAAAACAACGTCGATTTACGTGTTTAATCAAAAATCTTATTTCTCTTTGTCGTGCGAGACATGAGTTTAGATCATTAGGGTTTATAGTTTCATGCAATTAACTCTCGTCCGAGGCTCCCAACTCTCCAAATCACAAGCTTCATAATCGAGATTCTATCTTTTTTTCTCTTCCCTTCATGTGTCGCGATGCGGTATGCAAATCCACTATTCAATTTCTTCACAAGACAATTCATAGAAGATGCTCTAGTTATATCACGGAGATGCGAGATTGATTCACTTGAGAACGCGACTTCTCTTCAAAATTAGCTCTCCGATTCAGGCCTTATGCCACAGAAAATGGCAATCGACATAGTTAAAATCGATGAAGAAGATCTCGTTGCTTCTCATATTCTCAGAAAAGTAGAGAAGTTTCTCTCCATTCCTATTTCTCTTGTCATTATTGCTGATTTAGTATGCTTTTCACACTTTATAATTTTATAAGTTTCATGAACGTGAACATGTAACAGTGGAGAATTGATTTTTAAGGATGGACTCATACATAAGCGTAAATAAATGAGGTAATTTTTGATAAATTAAAAACACCCAAGACGACGTCGTTTTGGATGTTTTTAACTTAGGAAAAAAATTAACCTCTATCCAACGTGGTATTTGGCAAAGCACATATTAATGGGTCTATTAACATAGTTAAGTCGATTGTTGAAATTAGCACAACTAAAAAAATTCATGTATAAGTTGACTGATTTTGTAAATATGGGTATAAATTTGGACAACATCTAAATTCTTGTATGAGCGTGATATCTAGAACAATTGGTGTATGAATAAGCTAACATCCCTACCATCATCTTATATTGAATTTATCGGTTTTGTATATGTTATGAAATACTTGAAAAAGAACAAATATTAACTTTTTATGTTACAAATTCGTAAGAGTCATTTAAGCAGTGATGGATTTATAAAAACAATCAGTTTGTGTAGTAGAAAATTTTGAAAATTTACGCATAACAAATTTGAAAATTTAGTTTATATCAATATAGAATATAAAATAGACAAAAGTATTTAAGACCGGGTAACCCAACATTTTTTTAATTACTGGAAGGTGAATATTTTTATTAAACCTAATATTACCCCTAGGTCATGAACAAACAAAAACGCTAGAAAAAAATTAAATAGAAGAGAGAGAAAAAGTTACTTCATATTACGTAAATGTTACCACGTTTGCTGGGTGCGAAAAAAATTGTGCGAGCTTTTATTATGTAGATTTGTTTGTGTTGCAAAATTTTTTTGTAGATTTATTTATTTACTTGACCGCAGATTTTTACGTCACTTCTATGTAACTGTAGATTTTTATATGTCATCGCGAATTTTTTTTTTTTGCAGATTTTTGGTCGCGAATTTTCATTTACATTGCATATTTGTTTTCTTAAAATGCATATTTGTTTTCTTAAAATGCATATTTATTTTTTTTGTCCTCGAAAATTTATTTACATAGCAGATTTGTTTTTAATTGCAGATTTTTTATTTGATTGCAGATTTTTTTTTGTCGTCGCAAAGTTATTAGTTTCCAAAATTGCCCGAATAACCCTTTTGGCCGCAATTTTATTTTAAATCGGCAATGGCCGCAATTTTGTTGTACACGTTACCGCATATTTACTTTTTACTCATTTGATCCTCACGTTACCGCATATATTTTTGCCGCAAAATTTTTTTAAATCCTTTGACCGCTGATTTTTGAAAATATGCGGTGATTGTTTAAAAATCGTGGCAGTTTTTTTGCTTGGTAATTTAGACAATATCGTTTTGCTATTTAGAGTACGCCCTATGTAGATATTAATTTGCTCTACATCTTCATCGTCGACATCTTCAATTTTCTCAACCATCCTTCGACATATCCAATCTTACATCTTCAAATTTTCCAATTTCAATCGTTAATTGAAGAGAAGAAATGAAAAATGTTCAAATAATTTCTGTTTGTGGGAAGTGGACGCTTGGTAATGGAAATAAATTGTTCGCCGTCGAAAACGATCGAGGTTCTAGATCGCTTTTAGCAGAAGAGAAGATGACTTTCGAGGAATTGGTGGATATGGTATTCGAAGACTACCAAATAGAGATGAGCATTTACGATGTGGATTTGAGCTACATGTTACCTAAAAAACTTTGAGCTGCTTACCCACAAATCAAACTCATGTGTATGTAATGAATACTAGACAATTGAGAACATTTCTATGTCAGTCGAACAAAGAATACATTCGTCTCTGTGTTGAGATAAAACCTAAGCGTTCACAAAAATGGCGGGTACAACTAAGGAGGAACCGCAAACGAGAATTCCTGCAAATGAGAAAGTTATTGTAGAAGAAAACACAGATGAAGACAGTGCTGAGGAAGAGGATGAGAGAAGATTTGATAGTTACGATGATTCTGACAGAACAAACTCTGATGATGAGAATTACGCAAACTACAGAGTTAATGTTGAGGACGTTGAAGAGGAAGAGAAGACGAAGATGATGTGTCTGTCTTCCGTCTACATCAATGATGGTAATCGTGAGGTACACTTACCAACTTTCAATACTGATTTTTTATAAATACGAGTAGGCGATTGTTTTGATACAAGAGACCAATTGGAGGAAAGATTGAAAATGCTGACCGTGATTGAGAGGTTCGATTACAACGTTTAAAAATCTACACCACACTTTTTAAGTGTGAAGTGTTGGGTAAGCCGTTGTGCGGGGAAGCTATGAGCTACACCAATAGACGATTGGTCCAGATTTTATGTGCGTACTTACACTTTGAAACATACATATTCAGTCACAGAGAGAGCGTCGAGATCGTGGTATGCAAGTCATGAGATACTAACAATCTTGTACAAGGACTATGTTGGTGGTGTAGGGCATACTGTGTTGCCTATGCACATTGCAGATGCTTTGAATAAACGATTTAACATTAAGGTAAAGAAAACTGCTGATTTATTTTCATGCTAAGTTGCGTATTTATGTTATCATTGCAAAATTATTTTCATGTTATCATTGCAGGTTTATAACTCATTGCAGATTTTTCTTTCGAGATTCAGTTTGTATTGCTGATTTATTTTCATTTATATTGCAAATTTAATTCTATGTACTAGGTTGAATACGGGAAGGCTTACAGAACACTAAGGCATGCGAAGGATTTGGTGAGGGGCACTCCTGAAGAAGGTTACACGCAGCTACCTGCTATTTGTACATGATTCAGAGAGCAAACCCGGGGATACACGCCATTTTTCCGTTGATGAAGATCAAAGGTTCAAGAATTTGTTATTTTCATTTAGTGCAAGTATCAATGGATTTCCATACATTCGGAAGGTGGTGGTTGTTGATGGTACTTTTTGCAAGGAACATATAAGGGAACACTACTTACCGTAACAACACAAGACGAAAATTTCCAAATATTTCCCTTGGCCTTTGAAATTGTGATAGATTAAGAATTTAATCCTAAACTAATACTGCAGAGAACATTTCAATGTAGTAAAGCTAGGGTTGAATCCACAGAGACCAGAAAGCACACAAATCACTTTTAATTTTAAATAAAGCTAAAGCAGAATAATAAGATGGTTGTTTGTAGCAAATCAAAACAATAAGTAAAAGCAGTTTGAAGACGATAATATAAAAACGTCAGGCATTAGGGAAATCCATAGGTATTCAGGTTTAAAGTCAAAGTTAACATGCAAGATTTTGTTTGAAAATAATTCTCAACATGAAAAACGAATAAAAAATAATCTCTTCTCGGAGTATTAAACCCTATACTCGAATTATCATAAACAAATTCTCGCCATTTTTTAAATAATTAGATCATGCATTACAGTTCATGTTCAATTGTTCATAAGCAATTGAAACAATACTCTCGCAAGTAAAAACACTTATTTATCTAAATTAGGTCAGGTTTCTAAATCATTTTTTTGTATTTATTAACCTATTATCATGAACTATGTGATCAAACTAATTCATGCATTAAGAATAAATTTAGATTAAGAACCTAATAAATTCAATCTTACAAGATTAATCATAACATTCAAACTTGGTTTTCCTAGGAAACCTTAAAACCTAACTAATGAACTACTCATACATTGCAAAGGAAGAACAACACAATATAAAAGAAGAACACATGATTGATAAACAGAAAATATATATTATTAATAAGAGATAACAGAGTTCAGAAATCTTCTCCAAATACATGGTTCAAATTCTTTTCTGTGTAAAAGCTCTAAACATTGCAAAGTATGAAAATGTAAAAGAAAAATAAACCTAAGCTAAAGGATTTTATAGTTTAAAACGTCACATACTAATATATGGAAATGGGGATAAAGTTGAGGACTTGGGTTGTTAAAAATGAAAAATTTTGGTTCTTCTTGGGGTGAGTTGCTCGATCGAGCACATGTTTGCCCGATCGAGCAACTTGTGAATTTGCACGATCAGTCTCCATTTAGCTCGATCGATTTAAAGCTTCAGATTTTTCAAGGGGGATTTCCTCGATCGAGCACCATAGTTGCCCGATCGGGCATCACGTAAACAGGTTGCTCGATCGATTTCCCAAAGTGCTCGATCGATCATAAACTTCTGCAACTTCTGAAATCTTCTGAAATGCTCTGAAATGCATCATTTTGCTCCGACACGACCCGAACACCTAGAATCCTGAAAATACAGTAATTTTACAAGGAAAACGCTCTGAATAATGCAGAATAGCATACATAAATGCCCATTATTATGCATTAAAACTGAGTAATATCAAATTGTTGACACTGAAAATGATGAATCGTTGGAATGGTTCTTTAGGCAATTAAGTTGTGTGATTTCAGATGACGAAAGCCTTGCAATAATATTGGACCGTCACAAATCCATCTAAGAGCCATTGGGCTTGTGTACCCAAAATCCAGTCGTGGAATATGCACATACCATTTGTACAAAAATATATTGGTTCGTTATAGGAGAAATGAAGCATTTCGTTTGGTTAAACATGTCGTGTATGCATATAGGCTCATGGAATTTCAAATTGCGTACGACAAGATTAAAGAGATCAACCTTGAACTTCATGAGTACCTCAAGAAAGCGGATGTCAAAATGTGGACGCGCGTGCATTTCCCGGGGGACAGATATAACATATTAACAACCAACATTTCTAAAACAATGAACAACGTACTTTCGCCAGCAAGGACTTTATCAATCGTTCGACTTCTAGAAGTTATACGATCGATGATGACGAGATGGTTTGCGGACAGGAGGGCATATGCAATTAAAATGAATACACAATTGAGTCGTGGAGCTGAGAAATTGCTAGAGGTAACCCAAATGATCCACTATTGTATTTTCATATATGGTTCATTGTACTTGTTTGTTTGCAGGGTCGTGTAGAATATGCGAAGCTTGTATCAATTCATGAAATTGATGCAGATCAAGTTCAAGTAATAGGTCATGCATCACTTAAAGTTGTCAATTTACGAGATAAGAAGTGTTCATGTCGTAGGTTTGACATGGAGTGAATACCGTGCGAACCTGCAATTGCGGCTGCAGAGAGACGATACATATCTTGTATTTCTTGTTGTCGCACACACTTTTCCAAGGACTACCTCGTGAATTCTTACTCATGCCGATAAATTTTAGAGAAGAAATACTGACCGGTGTTTTGAAGACTGTCAAGCCTCCACCTGTTAAGCCACAACCACGTAGGCTGAAGAAAAGAAAGATGAAGGCTTTGAACAATAAACGGTTCTGCAAACAAAACAGTTGTGGATTTTGTCATAAGGCGGAGCATAATCGAAAAACATGCAACATGCGTTAGTGCATTCTTCACTTTCATTAATGTTTAACAATAATTTCTAGGTTTTATCTGTTTATGCAGGAACAATGTTGTTTGTCATAATAAATCTGCAACTTGTCATGAAAAATAAATTTGTGACACAAAAATGAATCTGCAACACAAAAAATATGCAACAAAAAAATATGCAATACACAAATAAATCTGCAACACAAAAATAAATCTGCAACACAAAAATAAATTTGCAACACAAAAACAAATCTACAATACCAAAATAAAACTACATTACACGTTTTACCATAAATTCTTTCACCTTCCTAGTCATAAATATATCTCACGCCGTTCTAAAGGGGAGGCACATGCAATTAAAAAAAAAAATCAATACAAAAGATATATCTGCAATGTAAATGAAAATATAACTGCAATATAGAATATAACATAATTCGACTACAATTATGCATAATTTGAAAAGCGTTTTGATTGGACTATTAACTTCTAACTGTACACATTACTACACTTCACTTTTTCATTCATAAATGCTTCTTTAACCTTATAAATATTGTTAACCAAACAAGGAGGTTTACAATCGCAAGTCTTAAAACACATTAGCATTTTTTGCAGTTATCATGGACAAGAGAAAAATAGTGGAGGTGGAGAACGATGAAAATGCTCATGAGAAGGGAATCAAACAACTCCACCACCACTACAAATCCATAATCGTGATGCTGAACCAGCAAATCAAAGCAAAAGAAGAAGCGATGAAATGGAGGGTGAAGTACGAGAGGAAGAACGCAAATGTTTGTCTCTTACAAAAGCAAATATCGGCAAAACACTTCGATCTCCAAGCCGAGTGGGCGATGATTTCGGCGAGAGAGGAAGTGATGAAGAATAAATGGGACGAGATCAAAATACCGAACGTTGGATTTGAGAAGATGGGTTGCAATTTTAGAGGGTTTGGAGGTGATGAAGATGGATATTAATGTTTTGTTAATTAATGTTTTTAAGTAAGTTTTTATGTTTTGTTTATGATGTTCATAACTCTTTTCATCTGTTATGTATGCTCTGTTTTTAGTGGTATGTTATTTTATCGTGTTTTGAACTATTTCATTTGCAATACAAAATAAATCTGCAACACAAATATATATGCGTTACGAAATATACAACATATAAAACTGCATCATAACATGAAAATTAACCTACACCGTCACATGTAACTAAATATGATATACAAATATCAATCAACAAACGAGTCATAACTTGTGAAGAGGTCAAACAGAAGTATCATTAAATCTGCAACACAAACAAATTTGCAATATAACACAAATCTGCAATGTAAAATAAATTTGCAACTGAAAATGTTATTCTTCCAAAAAATATCTGCAATATCAAATAAATCTACGAAATAATATATGCGGTTCTTAAATAAAAATAGGGAAAAAACCTTAAAAATACTCGAACTTTTTAATTTTTGCCCGTTTAATACACGAATTTGTTTCGTTGCCATATTAATTTTTGTATTTTTATTCGTTGCCATTTTAAATCCCAAACTATTTAAAATTGTAATTTTCTTTAAATTCCGTTAGTCAACCTAATTATTCTGTTAGTCAAAGTTAATGGGATCCAAAACAAAATTCTTCTCCATTAGATTCCAAAAATCATGTCTAAGAAATCTTCAGTATCTCCCTTAACGGACTAGGATGAAATTTCGAAGTTTAGAGACCCATCACGGATCTCTCGCATCACACAAATTAAAGTCTTTAGAGTAACATTTCGAATCCAGACGAACAATCCCAGAACACAAAACAAAATTTTCAGAACACACATCAAATCTTACTAATAAACTACTTACCACGAAGAACAGTGAAACAGCCATCACATTGAAAAAGGATAATCTTTAGGCTCTGATAAAAGATTGGACAACGAACTAGTCTTAGTTTTGTTGATTCAGTCATTTTTCTTAAAAGAAAAACAAAAACCCAAGCAAAATAATTGTTCAAAAACTGAATCTGCTTCAAGCTCATTGATTTTAGCTACATTAAAAAGAATAATTTAAAAGGTGATGATTCAAGGAAAAAAAATTAATTAGAACTAGGGTTCAATCGATTTGGGTAAAAAAAATAATAAGGCGAAAGTGTGAAATTGATTTTGGGAATTGATTTATTTTTTCCTAATGATTCTTCTTCTTTGGAATTGTGTCCATCATGATTTTTGGAATCGGAGAAGAAGAAGCAGGTGACAGAGATGGGGAAGAAATTTTTTTGTTTTTTTTGTCACAGTAACGTTGACTAACAGAAAAGTTATACTGACTAACGGAATTTAGAGAAAATTACAATTTTAAATAGTTTGAGATTTAAAATGGTAACAGATAAAAATACAAGAATTAATATGGCAACGAAACAAATTCGTGTATTAAACAGACAAAAATTAAAGAGTTCGGATATTTTTAAGGTTTTTTCCCATAAAAATACCTCTTTGTATTTTTGTATCTCTTCAGCAATAAGGTTTACAAACCTAAACCGTAGACGAGAACCCTGCCAATGGAGAAGAGGTGGCCCTTCAAAGACTTCTCTTTATTTTCCCGCAAAATCCCTAAACCAGGGACGAATTTAAAACCCCATATGTAAAATGCATGAATCAAACCTTGAATAGTTTGCTACGAGTTCCCGAAGTTGGTAGTCTTTATGGAATCTACCAAATAGGTGAAAGATTCTCTACCCTACAAATAGTTGTCAATATTACATTCATCAACTACCCTCTTCGCAAGCCTAAATGGAATCCTTGAATCTGAATGTATGCCACATATGAAAACATGTATGCATCAGAACCTAGCCAACATTATCCATTCCTGAATATCCCATTTGTGTGGTTTACACGTGATAAGATCATATCTAGCTCGTCTAGCGTTGGAGCTTCCCCATATGCTTCTCCCATTTTTTTCCAAAAACTATGATGATCAAGATGACATTCGTCTGATGTGTCAAATGGCTCATAACTAAGCCATGTTCTCTCCGCAAACTCGTTCAGAGAAAACTTTAGTGGCCTATTGTCAATTGTATACCATATCTCATGACTATTATTCACTGATAACTGATGGCACAAAAAATAACGGACTGTGGAAGATGAGAATATATAACTAGTTATATTCGTCAATTTCAAGAAAACATCAAATGAAGTTTTTTTCAACGCTTACCAAGCTTCTTCTCCTATTTTGACTTTGTTGTCACGAAGCTTTTTGAAAAATGAAGCATGGTTGATGCTTCTCTCTTGGAAGTCGTCAATACTAGGATAAAACTTAGGTGGATATCCAACCATACCTATATTAAGCCAGGACAAATGATAACAAATATGCGAGGACTAAACAAATCTGCAATAGAAAAGAAAGATCTGCAATCAAAACATAAGTCTGCAATAGAAAATTAAATATGCGGTATTAAATATGCAGTAGAACATTGAATCTGTAATAGAACATTAAATATGAAATTAAAAGATAGAATCTGCAATAAGAAAACTGAAATAAAAATAATAAATCTGTGATAAGGTAAAAACTCGAAGAACAACTACCAAATTTCTCACCTTCAAAGTCACGGCGAGAAAAAACAAACGGCAAAGACAGAGACGAACGAACGCGCAAGAAGAAGACGAAACTAGACGAAAGAACGACAGCGAAGAAGAACGACGAAGAGATAAAGCAACAACAAAGAGGACAAATCGGCGATAACGAAGACGAAAGTAGTTTTTATGTAAAAATATATAATTTTGGGGTTTTTTCTTAGTTTCATTATTTTTTGTTGTAAAAATAATTCAAAATGACAAACCTTTAGTTATTTCAAAAATTCAAGCAGTTTGGACTTTTTACACAAAATGTTGGGTTAGTCTAGTCATGCTTCCAAATAAAGATCAAGTTAGTTATTATCACAAAATATTAAGTTATTCTCAAGGAAAGATCTAAAATAAAAAAATTTTGAATGCACAAATTAATTTACATATTTATTTAATTTATATAATTTTTTAAATATAATTAACTAACTAAATTTATATATTTTTATAGAAACTATAACTATTCAGCATGAAAAATACATATAAAACAAAACATGATCATCCATTATGTTAGATATTATAGAGAATTATGAGAAATTTTAAAAATCAATCATTTTAAAATATTGAAAAGTTTCTGAAAATACTAAGGTGTGTTCTATATTTTATTGTATCAATTATGTAAATAAATAATGATTTAAATTTAAATGATTGAAATTTTTTTTAAAAATAAAACTAAACGATATATCATTAATATAAAAAGGTTTTATAAATTTAAGTTTTGAATTTTAAAGTTATGTTGTTTGTCATACACAAAAGAGATTTAAAGAAATGGATGCATAATCATTTTCTAAACAAATATACACTAATGAATAGGTAAAATTTTTCAATATGGTTGGGTGCACTTGCACCATATTTTTACCAATGCATCTGCCCTGGTTAGATGAATTTTTTCTATAAAATACCAAAAACATATATCTTTATAAAAAATGTTCACAATTATTTTCTACAAAAGAAAAAATGTTTGCAATTGAAATTATACTTTTTCATTAGCATCTTAATATTTATTAGTTTATAAAATCTTATAATATATGTATATAATCAATAATGACGAAAACTGGAGTAGATTTTAATAATTTTTTTACAAGGCTCCTATCACCATATAGTTGGATGAGACCGAAAAAAGAAGAGAAAATCGCATAAAAAATCTCTAAATTGTCACTTTCTAACACTTTAAACCTTTGTACTGAATCATTAGCATTTTTAACTTTCAATTTATTAAAAATCGCATTAAAAATTCTGAAAGTGGCAGCCGCTTACACGCCGTCTTTTCCGTTGTTTTCTCTGACAGAAAATTTAGTGGGGGCGTTAATTTTTTTTTAATCAGAAAATTCAATTTTTTAATTAAAAAATTATAAAAAAATTCGAAAAATTAAAAAAATCATAAAATTTCAAAATTTTATAAAAAATTCAAAAACCTAAAAAATTAAAATAATTCATCAATTTAATTTAAAAACCTAAAAATATTATAATAAAAATTTCAGAAAATTATAAAAAACCATAAAAATTTCAGAAAATTATAATTTTTTTGAAAAATTGTAGAAAATCATAAAATTTCAAAAATTATAAAAACTTCAAAAATTCTAAAAGAATAAAATAATTCATCAATTTCATCTTTATATGAAGATTAAGAGAAGGTCTACTATAATATGTAAATAAAGAATCACTTCTAAATTGTTGTTGAGCCAAATAATCAACACATTGTTGGATTTCCTCTCCACCCATTCAAACTTTTATAGCTTCTAATTTTCTTGACCACCATAGCACATCTCGAATTCAATTTGCCAAGTTAAAAGAAACTTGTTTACCCGTGAGTAAATGATATAAGACTTGATTATCACCTTCAAAACAAACATTTTATTTTCATAGTATCTTTGAAGTTTTTATAATTTTTTTTGAAATTTTATGATTTTTTGCAATTATTTAAAAAAATTATAATTTTATGAAATTTTTATAATTTTTAAAATTTTTATTATAATATTTTATGTTTTTTAAATTAAATTAATTAATTATTTTATTTTTTTAGGTTTTTTGAATTTCTTATAAAATTTTGAAATTTTCATGATTTTTTATGATTTTTTTAAGTTTTCAAATTTTTTATAAGTTTTATTAAAAAATCGAATTTTCTGATGAAAAGAAAGAAGTCAACGCCGTCGTTAACTTTTGTGTTAGAAAAAACGGCGGAAAAGACGGCTTGTAAGACGACTGACACTTTCAAAGTTTTTAATGCGATTTTTAATAAATTAAAAATTAAAAGTGCTAATAGTTCAATATGAAGATTTAAAGTGTTAGAAAGTAACACTCTAAAGATTTTTTATTCGATTTTCCCGTAAAAAGAAATAATCAACAAAGAGAGTTTTTTTTGTTTATAAGTGTTTGAACCCGACACTTTTATCCAGTCAAACCTAGTAACGTGAGCAGATAAAAAAGTTTAGATCACACCAATTAGGTTCTATGGGTAGTTATCATATAGTGGCAAATGGCTTGAAGTGACACATTAATGTCATCCTAAACATCATTATCATTATCCACTTCCATTTCATGTAATTGGTTGGACGGTTAATTTTCTTACAATCTTCCTAACAGCTAACCCAAAACACTTTAAAGATTGGTTTGCTGTTTTTACATGTTACCATATGAAATTTTTTTCGTATATTATACGAAATGACTTTTCAATACGTTATCTATCTCTAGCTTTTTTCACCAAAAACATTTCTAACTGTAAAAATTAATAACAAGTGACTAAAAAAATAAAGTATATTTTCATAACATAGATAGTTAAATAAATTATTTTAAGTTTTTTTCATGTGCCATCTTTTTTTTATAAACCAGAATATTACAATTTTCAACATTAATTATACATTAAAATTATGAATTATGTTTTATTGAAGAAAACTATATTTTAATGATATTTAATGTCATTAAATTAACAATTTGAAATTGTATTACTTTATCCAACATTGTTGAAAATACTTTAATTTATTGAATTTAATAATCTTAGAATATTTTAATAAAACATGTCAAATGTATGAGATTATAAATTCTTATAAAACAAATCACATCTATACTTTAATTCATATAAAAATCATGTAAAAACTAACTAAAACTCAAATATAGATTTCACTAAAATGTTTGAATGGGCCTAAATTAGGCCGCCTACTAGACAGTTAAATACCTTTAAAAAATTACAAGATCCATACTAAAATATTTAACCAAAGTATTTATTGGGCTTGGACTCAATTTATTTAAAAGGGTATTTACGTCAATTCCTCAGTGAAGCAATAATAAGCAGACACTCTCACTCTCACTCTCTTTTCCGCATTTCGAAGCTAATGGCTAAATTTGTTATTATCCTTCTCGTTATCTTCTTCTTTAACGGCGTCGATCTAGCTCCTCCTCCTTCATCTCCACCGTACGCTTGCGATTCCTCAAATCCAACCACTAAGCTCTTCAAATTCTGCCGTACTGATCTCTCAATTAATCAACGAGCTCGAGATCTCGTCTCACGTTTAACTATAGATGAGAAGATCTCTCAGCTTGTAAATTCAGCTCCGGGGATACCTCGTCTTGGAGTTCCGGCGTATGAATGGTGGTCGGAGGGGTTACACGGTGTATCTGGTGTCGGTCTCGGAATCCGATTCAACGGTTCGGTTAAATCTGCTACTAGCTTTCCTCAAGTAATATTAACCGCTGCTTCTTTTGATTCATATCAATGGTTTCGCATTGCTCAAGTTCGTTCTCTCTCTCTCTCTCTCTCTCTCTCTCTCTCTCTCTCTCTCTCTCTCTCTCTCTCTCTCTCACTTTCTCTACTGTTTTATTTTTCTATTTAATTTAATATTCTGTTTTGCGGTTTCATAATTGTTGAAAGTATCTTTTAATAGAAGTTATAAGTTTTTTTAATTAGAAAGGAATTACAAAGTTGAATTAAACCTAAATGTTTACACTGTTAAATATTTATCATATGCGATAATGTATTTTTGTCCCGAAATAACCACTAAGTTCTAAAGTAATAAAGTAATTTAGATACGACAAATTTTATAAATCATATAACAATATCTGTTTTTGTTAACAAAATACTATGTTTGGTGGACTGGTGATAGAGACATGATTAGCACAAAACACTAAATTACATTAAACTTTAGTATTAATGCAGATTGTTAAACTATTTAACTTGTGGTAATTGGACTGTTATTTCTGGAAGAAAACAAAAACTTGTTTTAATTGTTATTTAGAAACTTACTCTCTTGAAAATTATGAAAATGTATTTTAGTTAATATAATAGTATATTTTGTATAGGAAATTTTAATTTTTTAAAAGATAATTACTAATGTATAAAGAGTCAATTCTTTGATTGTTAATTGACTTTAAATTAAAAAAAAAAAATAAGTATAGCATTAGAATCTAACCCGATATGCAGTTCAAACCGAAATTACATTTTCTTTTTGTTTAAATCAAAATAAGATTAATGATTAATAAATTATTAATTTGAAATAAAAAGTAATTAAAAGGTAATTATATTAAAAGTTAACAAAACATTAATGAATATAATATATATATATACTAGATGATATCTCGCGCTATACCCAGAAATATGATAAAATATAAAGTATGACTTATGTATTATTACTTTTTTTAAATAATGATTATAGAATTTTTTTACTATATTTATATAAATAAAAAGTAAAAATGTGATAATTTAGAAAATATCTAATTATATAACATAAAACGTAATATATGTATAGATAAATTAAAGTATATGTTAGATTTGTTTATTAATTAAAATACACATATTTAATAATATAAAAATTATAGGTATATTTCAAATTTAATATAAATAGTTTATATTATTTAAATATTAAAAAATTAAATTATTTATTTAAAATTTTCTTATGTTATACATTATATTTATAGTCTTAGAACATATATTTTCTCATAAATTAATCTAAAAATAATTTTGTAAAGTAAAATAAAATTAAAATGAATTTCCTAAATAAAAGGAGAAAAAAAACTTGGTAAAGATTTTTAATTTAGATAATGTGTTTGTATTTAAAATACTAATGGCATATCATGTAATTTATTACAAATTTAAGGTTTTTTTTAAAAAACAATTCCCTTTTAATATATAGAAGATATATATATATATATTAATACTCCCTCTCTTTTTGTTATTATGAAAAATTCCGTTTATTACCAAGTAAATTTGAGTTAAAATTTTGTAATTCGAATAACTAATACTTCCTTTCTTTCAAAATAATTGTAGTTTTCGATAAAAAAATTTGTTTTCATGTTATAATATAAAATTTATTGTATTTTTATGTTTTGTGACCATTTGTATTATGCAAAATGATTTATTATTGATAGATTTGTATTGGAATAAAGTTATCATTTCAAAAAAATTAAAATTAGATGACTTTATCAACAAGTGTGCAAAAATCTTAAATTATAAATATTGTGAAACAGAGGGAAAAGAACAAATTAATTATAAAAAGTATTTTGATATGAGGTTTTATACATTTTAAGGTAATAGGAAAGGAAGCAAGAGGAGTATACAATGCAGGACAAGCAAAAGGTATGACATTTTGGGCACCAAATATTAACATATTCAGAGATCCACGGTGGGGAAGAGGCCAAGAAACTCCCGGAGAAGATCCAACGGTCACCGGAGCTTATGCGGTGGCTTATGTAAGAGGATTACAAGGTGATTCTTTTGATGGCCGGAAAATACTTTCAGGCCATCTTCAAGCATCTGCTTGTTGTAAACATTTCACAGCTTATGATCTTGATCGTTGGAATGGTATTACTCGCTATGTTTTCGATGCTAAGGTATATTTATTTCTTTTATATTTAATGATATTTATTCTCTTAATAATCCATAATTAAGCAAAAAAAAAAAATATTTGTCTTTTAAAAATGTGATTTTTTGGGCATCAAAGCGTATATTATTGTGGAATTATCAAAAATATAACATTATTTAGTTTCAGTTCAAAAAATATCACAATTTTTTTTTTTTTAAATGATATCTCAAATGTAAAATAACACTCTAAACCTTAAGATTAAATTCTAGCTGTTTTAGAACTAGGCTCTAATTTTGGTTAGTGAAATTAAATCCAAAAACTAAGATTCTAAATCTTTAAAATTCAGTTTTTAAATGTTTAGTATTTTTGGAAAAAAAACCATTTTAATGATATTTTTAGAACACTTGAATATGGGTATGCACGTAGATAATCATTATATAACAAATTATCATGTTGACATTCTGACGTGAATTCTCATTATTAAAAATCATAAACAAAAACAATCAGTTTCTAAAAATACTATTCTCACAAAAATATATTGTTCATGATTTTTTATACATGTGTAATATTTTTTAAAATCAGCGAATCATGTAAATAGTACATGAATTTTCCCGAAATTCAATTTATACAATATGTTTTGTATGCATTTGGAGTAAATAATATTTATACATATTATTTCACCAATTCACTTTTTTCTTAATATTATTCTTTGGATTATAATTATTATTATTTTAAAATGGAAAAAAGGTGAGCTTGGCTGACTTAGCCGAGACATACCAACCACCATTCAAGAAATGTATAGAAGAAGGTCGAGCCAGTGGCATCATGTGTGCTTATAACCGAGTCAATGGCATTCCTTCTTGCGCCGATCCTAATCTCTTGACCCGAACCGCTCGTGGCCTTTGGCATTTCCACGGGTTCGTCTCTCTAGCTTATACTTATGCTCGTTTTTGTTGTTAACTAAGAAGAGTTAGTAAGTAGCATGGGATTTAATCAGTGTCGTGCCAATACGTATTGAAACTTGGGGTAAAAATTTAAATTGTGGCATTTTTCATAAAACTAACAAAATTAATGTAGTAATCAATATTATTATAAAATGTGCGCAATAATGATACAACTAAATACAAATGCGATGCTAACAATAAAAGCGAAAGTATATTTTTTATTTTACCGAAAAATCATTTAATAACGATTGAATAATTAATTAACGGTTTTGAATAATACGAGTATAACTAAAAAGAAGAGAAAAGAGAAAGAATGTAAAAGTTGTATTGGATTAAGAAATAAATAATTATGAGAGATAATAAAAAAATGGAAGATATTTTAGAAATTTAAATTTGAGTTTAATTTTTATACTCTATTTACATCTTAAATATATATTTTTGAGATACTAATCAATATAGGACGTATTAGTTTTATCAACCAAAAAATTAACATGGCATTTAAATCTCTTTAAATTTATGTCTAAAATTAATTTTTTAAATGTGGCATAATAATATTAGAAAATGCTGTGACTTGGACATTTACCCAGTTTCTTAGGTTTGAGGCACGGTTCTAGATCTTTACTGGGCCGATGCAACTCGTTATACGAGTGTAATTAGAGTTTAGTTTACTCGATCGGTCTATTATGATCAATTCAGATTCTCTTTGTTTAATGATATAACGTAAAACATTATTTTTTATAATCAAAAATCAAACTAGAAAACTCATATACCAAATCGTTTTATTTTTTTCAGATACATTACTTCTGATTGTGACGCAGTCTCAATCATCTACGATGATCAAGGCTACGCCAAAACACCTGAAGACGCTGTAGCCTCCGTCCTAAAAGCCGGCATGGATGTAAACTGCGGATCATACTTACAAAAACACACCAAATCAGCACTTCAACTTAAAAAAGTGTCCGAATCAGACATCAACAGAGCTCTAATCAATCTATTCTCAGTTAGAATACGTCTCGGTCTCTTCAATGGCGATCCAACTAAACTAACTTATGGAAACATTAGTCCTAATGACATTTGTTCCAAGGCTCATCAAGCTTTAGCATTAGAAGCAGCTCGTAACGGAATAGTCCTATTGAAAAATTCGTTAAAACTCCTTCCTTTCTCCAAAGTTTCGACGAGTTCGTTAGCGGTAATCGGTCCAAACGCTCATATCGCTAAAACGTTACTTGGAAACTATGCTGGTCCGCCTTGTAAAACTGTAACTCCTCTTGATGCGATCCGCAGTTATATCAAGAATGTTGTTTACCATGAAGGATGTGATTCAGTAGCTTGCTCTAAAGCTGATATTGATCAAGTGGTTAAAATCGCGCGGAATGTTGACCGTGTGGTATTAATAATGGGATTAGATCAGAGTCAAGAGAAAGAAGATATGGACCGTGTGAATCTTAATCTTCCAGGGAAGCAACAAGAGCTTATAACAGCTATTGCTAAAGCTTCAAAGAAACCAGTGGTTCTAGTTTTGATATGTGGTGGTCCTGTTGATGTTGAATTCGCGACGAAATTCGATAAAATCGGAAGCATAATTTGGGCTGGTTATCCTGGAGAAGCTGGAGGAATTGCTCTTGCTGAAATCTTATTTGGAGACCACAATCCTGGTGAGTCTTCTTCTTCTTCAACAACTTGAATTCAAATAGGTTTATATCACGAATATAGTTACATAATTATATATATACAATTAAGATAGTTACGATAAAATATAGTTTTGATTAATACGTTATGGTTAGATGCGTTTATTATTGTAATACGGTTAATATCACGAATATAATTACATAATTATTTTTACGAAAAATAAAGATATGGTGAAAATGAATAACACTAAATTCTCTTAAAATAAATAAATCATATAGATAGAAACAAGAAGCAAATACTATAAATAATTTATATCGGTATAAATAAAAAATCCAAAGAAAATTAAACCTATCATTCATAGTTTTTTACATTTTAACTAACAAATTTTGTTTTTCTATTTAGTAAATTGATAAATATCGATCATACATATTTCTTATGTCACAATAGTTATTTGTATATAAAAACAAAATGGTCCGGACAAGCTAGCTCAATTGGTTAAGGACGGGCCTTGGTGTGCACACACATCAGGGTTCGATCCCCGCGCCATGCGAGAACTACACTGGTTTGTTCTGGACACCTAAAGCGGTACTGGGCCTCGNGAGAAATTCCTTTAAATGCCATTAAAAGAAGTTCAAATTACAAAAATAGGAAACTCCTAAAAGTTTCAAAAATACTACACTCCCAAATATACCAAAAATACCACAAACATAAAAAGTGAATTTTAATCGTTTATAATTTAAATTCTTGGGTTTTGGTTCACTAAATAGCGTTTAACAATTAGTTTTGAAAGTGTAGAGTTTGGTTTTGGGGTTTTAGGATTTAAATTTGAAGTTTTAAAACTATTTCAAATTTTGTGGTATTTTGGGAACAAAAATATTTTTTTTGTGTTTTTGAAGAAAAGATAGTATTTTTGAAACTTTTGGGGATGTGTGGTATTTTCGGAACATATCTCGTTTTTGGTAGTATTTTTGAGAATTTCCCGGTTAGCTAACCGTTTTAATTTGGTTACGATTACTATTTAAATTTTTCTTTAACTATAACTAATATATGTTTACGATTAGTGTACGGTTCCGGTTTTAACCGTTTTGTAGTCCAAAATATGTTTAGGATTTAATAATTGGTCATGACTACTTTTGGTGTGTAGGAGGGAGATTACCTATGACCTGGTATCCTCAAAGTTTTGTGAATGTGAAGATGACAGATATGAGAATGAGGTCTTCATCTAATTATCCAGGAAGGACTTATAGATTCTACAAAGGTCCTAAAGTGTTTGAGTTTGGTCATGGTCTTAGCTACTCAACCTACACTTACCACTTCAAGACTCTTACCAAAACCAATCTTTACTTGAACCATAACCATAACCAGTCAGTGGCTAAACATAACTCCGATTCTACTCAATTCGCGCTAGTTTCAGAACTCGGGACACACGGCTGCGGTCTAGCCAAGACAACGGTTAGTGTCATAGTCGAAAACCAAGGAGAAATGGCTGGAAAACATCCAGTTTTAATGTTTGCGAGGCACGAAAATGGAGGAGAAGATGGTACACGCGCAGAGAAACAACTTGTCGGGTTTAAGAGTATTGTGTTAAGTAATGGAGAAAAAGCTGAGATTGAATTTGAGATTAAAGTTTGTGAGCATTTAAGTAGAGCTAATGAAGATGGAGTTATGGTTATTGAAGAAGGTATGTATTACTTAACCATTGGTGATTCAAAGCTTCCTCTTACCATTAATGTCTGAATTTGAAATAACAATGTAATAAGCTTAAAATGTGGAACACAAAAAAAAGAAAAGAAACCAATGTTTCGGTTTTGGTTCAAGCTAGATTAGTTTCGTCAAGCTTCTGTCTGTATTGTGCCAATCTCTGAAACCAAGAAGAATTGTGTAAGCATAACAATGGAGATGAAGAAACTAAGATTAACAATTTTGTTCGGTTCTGTATGGTTTTACCTTAGTATAAGCATAGACACCGGCTTCTGTAGGACCGACCGGGCTACCTCGTCTCATGAACTTTCGGTCTTTGAAGATGTAGAGTAATGGTAAGCCTGTGGATAGCTCAAGACTTGTAACCTGTGAGAAGCAAAATCCGAAATAAAATCTTAGAAAATCCGCAAAAGTAAGGCAGGGCATTTTACCTAAAATCTAAAGCCTAAACCAGAACAGACCCAGAAAAACTATAACTAATCAGACCAGAACCGAAAAGCAAATGAGTATCCCTTAAACCGAATGTATTTATATATAGTTCTGGTCGGATAATTCAGATTTTTAGTTGTATATTTCGGATTTTCAGTTTGGGTTATTTGGATAACTCAAACAACTCGAATATTATCATATCACCCGAAAAATTCAAAGTTTCCAAATAGCCCGAACTGAAAACCAAAAAAACCTGAACTAAAAGAATCTCGGTTTTATGTCAGATTTTGGTTAAAAAATGAAACCCGAGTCAAACCCAAACCAAAAAAATATCAGCCGCACGTCGGTTTTTGGTATTAAAAAACGAAACTCGAATTAACCAAACTGAACCGAACCCATATCAAAATCCGAATGCCCCTACGCAAAAACCAAATGAATACAGTGTCTTCAAAAAATAAGCCAAAACCACATTTTTTTCTTACCTCCTGTGAAGTTAATTTGTCAAGATACATAATGATAGATCTCAATGAGTTCCCATGAGCAGCGATCAATACATTGTTACCAAATGCAAGCTCTGGTTCAATCTGCAAAATTGTATTCAAAACCATTTTCAAGAATCTCCGTCAACAATTCGCAAAAGTAAGAACCAAAGATTCATACATTATCTTCAAAATAAGCCACTGCTCTTTCAGCACACATCTCCAAGCTTTCGCCTTTTGGAGGAGGAATATGATAACTTCTACGCCATTCGTGAACTTGCTCTGTTCCATATCTTTCCGCGGTTTCTTCCTTGTTTAAACCTTGTAACTCTCCATACCTATATCAGAAAAAAACCCCAGAAACTTAATGATCTTTCCATTTGAAAGAGAAGCCACATTTTGGTTTTCGGTTCGGTTTGGCGATAACAAACGGTACGAACCGAATAATTTTATTTTATAAACATTAACTGAACTGAACCAAATTTGTTAAGATTAACCGAATCAACCAAAAATTAAGAAAAAATTAATTGAACCAAAATATATTTAAGATTTCTAAATCGAAAAAACCAAATTTAAAAAATGAACCAAACCAAAAAACCAGATGCCAAACCAAACCGAAATCATGTTCGGTTCAATTATGCAACAAAAAAAAAATACTAACCGAACATACCAAACTGAAAAAACCGAATGCCCACCCCCTAGCCACTTCTTGCTATTACTTTCTAAAATTAACCGAATTAACCAAAAATTAACTCAACCTAAATATATTTAAGATTTCCGAACTGAAAAAACGAAACAAAAAAACCGAGTACCAAACCGAACTGAAATTATGTTCGATTCAATTCAGCCAAAACAATTACTAACCAAAAAACCGAAAATCGAACAAACCGAACCGAAATAACCGAATGCACACCCCTAACCAAATTTGTTGCCATTACATTCTCTCATTTAGTTGCCAAGCTGCAATAACCGGAATAGATTGTTTTCGAGTTTCTTCACTAAAAACATGACTCCAAGTTTGCGCCTTTTCGCTCTCATGGTGCAAGATAATAGGAACCTAAAGTGAAAATTCAACACAATCGAATCAACATATAGCTGATTTTACATAATCGAAATCGAAATCGAAATCGAAAAATCTAACCTTTTTGCATCGATGTTGAGTCATAGCAAGCATTGCAGTCATTTGAGCTCGGATTAAAGTTGAAGTAAAGATCAAATCAATAGGTATGTTACTAATTCTCTTTCCAGCTTCAATAGCTTCTCCTATACCTTTCTCAGTTAATGGTACATCAACACATCCTGTAAATAGATTCTTCTCATTCCATAATGATTCTCCATGCCTAATCAATATCAATGCTGCTTCATCTACAAACAACAACAAATGAAAAAATTATAAACTTGATTCAATCTTTGTCTAGTAATATATGTACTTAGAGAGGACTAATAAAAAAGTTATATTCACGGATTTTCAATTCCAGAGCCGGTCCAGAGATTTTATGTACACCGCAATTTAAAATGAAAAATAGATAATATTTGTATAATTTTTCATTAAAAGGGACCATTTTCTTAACTAGAATTTTAAAAGAGAAAAGAAAGCCACAAACTTATAATTGTTCTAACGGGGTTCAAGACCGGCTTTGTCTGCACCAACGCAAACAACCGATCCTGAGATTTTATTTGCCGCAATCTAAAATGAAATATATGGGCCGTTTTTTAAACTAAAATTTTGAAAATGGCCTGCAAGCTCTGCTTGGTCTCAAGACCGGCCGCAACAAGATAAATATATTGGTTTGTAGATTCAAATAGTGTTTTTACCTAATAATAAAATGAAGTTTCTTAAGTGAGAAAAAGAAGAAAAGATTAGAATTATTACTTGATTTTTTCTTGAGGATGTTTTTAGGAAGAGACAAAACAGGAATCTGAGATGTAGTAGCTTCAATCTTGAATTGTTTTTGTCTTAACTTAATAGGCATAACATTCAAAGGTGACTCATTCAGAAACTTTGAAGCTTTGAAGTTATAAGCTTTATTAGACCCAATGGCTTGTGGAGAGTGAGACACAACCATAGCCATTTCTTGAAACTGATAATCGCAAACACTTAAAGATCTCAAATTTAGAGAAACCCATAACTTAAATTAATATAAAGACTTCAACTTTAACAGATTTGATAAACAAACTAATTGAGATTAAGAAAGTAAACAATAGCAATTTGGTTTTGATTTTATAACTTAGTAGTAATCAAAAACACTTAAAGATCTCAAATTTAGAGAAACCCATAACTTAAATTACATTATAAATTTCAATTTTGATAAACAAACAAATTGTGATTAAGAAAGTGAACAATAGCAATTTGGTTTGATTCTATAACTAAAGATCTAAACTTTGGAGAAACCTAAAACCCAAATTACATTAAGACTTCAACTTTAACTGATTTGATAAATAAACAAATTGAGGTAAAGAGGTCAACATTGCATACCTGTTAAAGACTCTGACGAAGAAACCAAAGAGAAAGATTGTGTTTTTTTTTACTATTCAAATGAAGAGAAATTAAAAAACCCAGATCGAAAAATTAAAGCTTTATGTAAGATTTTAGACAAATAATGAAAAATCTCAAGTTTTGTTTGGTTTTTACGTGAAGAAATAGAAAATGAGAAGAGTATCAATGAGATTGAAACACGACGTGAGGGTTGTTGTTTAAGAAGATGTGGCGTTTTATAACACTTGGTTTCTCGAAAGGTTTTTTTTGCAGAAAATGTCGATTTTGTTCGTATTTAATTAGTGTATTAGGGTTTATTTGACTTTTTTGTTTTTTCGTGTGAAGGTGACAAACTAGGATCAATATTTGGCAATTTGTTGTTTTTTTTTATTATTACTTTTAATACGTATGAAAAGCTTTAAAAATATCTATTATGTTGGGCCAATTAAATAAATATATATTTGTAAGCCAAAAATAAATCAAAAGCGATTTTTCCTCCGTCGTAACCAACTTTACCGTTTTTCTTTGCGTGTTTGGATCCGGCGGTTTGGTGGCTCTTCTAGCGCCACCGTCGGATCCTCTTTTCCTTTTTTTGCTTAGTTCTATTTTATTTTGTTGTTTTTGTATCGGTTTGAGGTGATCTTTGTTTGTCCAAGCCAAAAAAGAACTGTTTCGTCTAGCTGTTTTTTTCGGAGGCTCGTCGAAGCTGGAGTGGCCGGTCCATCGGCTGTGATCCTCCTCCCCTCTCGGTCTCAGGCAAGTCTCATATTTCTCTGGTTGATGGTGGTTTCGGAGTCTTGGTCAGGGGGTTTGTATAGTGCCGGCTTCATTTGTGCGGGTTTCAAAATCGTCGGTCTCATGCCTGCTTTTTCCTCATCGATGGGGATGGGCTAGCTGTGTACCTATCCGGAGTGGGTAAAGGTTCTCTCTTGGCCTCGGTATTTTGTGCGGTGTTTCTTTCTCTGTTTTCTCTAGTGTGCGTTTGTTATGGTGGTGTTGTAATGAATAAGGTTAATGATCGGGGTGTTCGGTTGGTTTGTAGCATTTTTATCATCG
Source organism: Iberis pinnata (assembly GCA_900406425.1). NCBI lineage: Eukaryota > Viridiplantae > Streptophyta > Magnoliopsida > Brassicales > Brassicaceae > Iberis > Iberis pinnata. Next base: position 31,524 of record OVBE01001112.1, read on the forward strand.
GCTTCGGGGCCGAATCATCTATATTTTCTCGATGAATCGACCATTCCAAGGTTCTTCACGATCCCGGTTTGACATTTGGTAATTATGGGTGACAATGGTAAAGGTGCTCCGCTGCGGGTTAGTTTCTTGGTGCGAGTTTCGTCTCGGCTCCTTTTGTTCGTCCGTCAGGTTGAGGCATCGTCGTCAAGTGTTCTCGCTCTGTTTGTGAGGTTTTCTTTGGGAGATACTTGTTCTTTCATCGGAGGTCAGGCTAGGATGTTTGCCTCTTCAATCGCATCGGGCCTTTCCTTTCAGCAGCTTTCTGCTTCGTTTTCCCAAGGAGGTAGGTCCGTCAGGTAGGAGACCTTCCGAGATATGGTAAAGCTTCAATAGTCGATGCCAGTGGTTGCTCGTTCTGAACATTCTTTGGTATTAGTAAGATTGATCTTTCCGACCTTCTTGCAATTAACACTATAAAACGTCGTTGCGCCATCATCGTGAGTGGTCCTCTTGATCTTTTTCTCTTCTTTTTCTGTGTTTTAGTTTGTATGGTCTTTTGTCGCTCGGTATGCTAAACGTATAATGTTTGTTTTTTTGGGTAGTAAACCGGGAGAGAAAGCCCCTCCCAATTAAATAGAAAAGAATAAAAAATTACACCAAAACTTGTCTCGGGAATTCTATCCCATTAGCATCATCATCAAATAAAAGAGCTACCTCTACAGGCGTAACAATAAAACTATGAAAACCCAAAGGCAACAAAAAAACCATATTAGCTACGCCATCGGCCAATTGATTAGCTTCGCGAAAAACGTGGGAAACCTGGACTATCCAGTCCTTAGAAAGAAAGCCATAGCACAACCGCACTAGGAACGACAAAAGATGTGAGTCTCCAATGCCATACTTCATAAAACCTACAACCATCTCCGAGTCAATCTCCACCTCCAAACAACGTACACCGAGATCCCAAGCCATAAATAAACCATAGTAGACACCCCAAAGCTCAGCCAATGGTGCCGAGCAAATACCAAGATTCACCGTATAACCTCTACACCAATTCCCTGCCTCATCCCGAACTACTCCACCGGCGGAGGCACTTCACGGGTTACCTCTTGCTGCTCCATTTGTGTTCAATTTATACCATCCTTGTGTCGACTTTTTCCAGCCAACTAAACTCTCTGTTCGGTTTCTAGGCCCATTAACTCCTCGAAGTTTCATATGACCATTCCAAACCTCTCGTGCTGCATCACGGACAAATCGAGTGCGGTCTCTACATCGATTCAAAACCCCAAAAACATTTGAACACCTCCACTTCCAACTCCACCAAACAGTCATAGCAAATAATGTAGACCAAGGCACTCCATCTACCAATGACGAGTTACCGAGATTACTAAAAATCCAAGTCAATAATGGTTCATTAAAAAAGCTTGAGCGGTTACTCGGAGGTAACAGCCGAACCCAAATCCCTTCAAGAGCAGGACAATCACGCAATACATGCAATATAGATTCATGCCAAAAATTAACAATCTAACATATCATTCTCTCTCCAACTTTCTCCTACAAATATACTCACATTATCTCGGTTATAACCTCACCACACTCTTGTTTTATATATATATTTTTTTTTTGAATGTTTCACCCCTTTTAATATCTTTGCAAATAAATTCATGTAAATTAAAATAATAAAATGACAAAAATTTATATAAAAACACATATTTTTTCTACATCTAAATTGATTAAAATTATTCAAAATGGATTTATATTTTATGAGATAGTGAATAGTGACACAAACTCTTAAATCTAAACCCAAAACCCAAAATATAAACCTAAAACCCCAAAATATAAACTCAAAACCCCAAAATATAAACCCAAAACCCCAAAATATAAACTCAGAACCCAAAATATTAACCCAAAACCCTAAAATTTAAATCCAAAATCTAACAATATATGAACTAGTAGGCCGACTACTGAAGTGAATTGAATAGTTCATATATTATAGACATAAAGGTGAAAAAAAAAAAGATAATCAAGTGATTGACACGATGAGAAAGAGAGAGTGAGAGACAGACTGAAGCTATGAGGGCAATATTGCATATACTATATAATGTTGCGGGAGAGAGAATGAAGCTATGAGTGTAGGTTATATTCTTAATATTAGGATACTTGGATGTTATATGGTGTAATTTCCCTATTATTTTTTATATAGAGGAAACATGTCTCGACATATTTTCCAAAATACAAAATCCAATCCGAAAAAATTGAACCGAACTTAATCCAAAATTTTTAATTACCTGAACATATCTTAGGCTAATGTTTTTTGGACACTAGACCTAAATCCAACCCGACCCAATATTTGGTTGGATAGTCGAAAAATCGAATTGATGCATTAAACCAGAAAATATATTTTCCAAATTTCAACTTGTATGTAAATTCTAGTGTTTAGATAGAAGAAAATTTATCGATTTAACTTTTTTTTTTTCTAAAATCTAAAAGCCTTTTTTAAAAACTAGTTTTATGTTGTTATTTGAAACAAATAGTAGTTTGTGATGATATAAAACTAACAACTATATTAACATTTTAACTAATTTTGAATATTTTTATAAATTTTGGATATTTTTAATAGATTTCAAGTATCTTATTTACTTTCGAGTATATACGTGTCTTCGTTGTCCAACCTATTGGGATTCAATAAATCAATTTTCATTGTGCTGATCCGATTCGAACCAGATTCTAACATGACCAACCCGAAAATTTCCGAGCCTACATGGATAGTAAAATCTTATATCCGAAAAACTTAAACACAAAAATTTAAATTCGAATCCGACCTTAAAACCCGAATACCCAATCTATTTAGGAACCATGAATTTATTTTGCTTTCAAATATAATTTAAACTGTCTACATATGATTAGAAAATGACAACATATCATATTTTAAATGTAACATTTGGCAATTTGTTGTTCTGATTTCTGCCTTTTTGGCCCTTTCTTGACACCTCGTGATCATTTTTTGTATATTCTTCATTATGTTTAATCTAAAATATATATTTTCATGTTTTAAATATATAGATTTTTTAAAATTTTCTGTGCAATTTTTATATTAATTGAACAATATAAAAAAACTGTTAGAAATATTGATTAAAAATATAAAATTAGTGAATTAAAATTGGTTTAAAATTATCAAAAATTAGTTTGAACAAAACGTTACATTTTTTGTCACACCATGTCGGTTTAGTAACCTAAACTCCATAAATAAAAGAAAACTAGTATTTGAACCGCACTATGCACGAGGAAATATTTTTTAATATTATAATATTTATTTATTACTAACACACATATATATATATATATATCATAATTTGTTTTTTACAATTATTATGTAATCTTTGATGGGTTGTGTTGTAGCAATTATAAACACAAAAATAATTAATATCAAAATTTTAATTCTTAAAATATGAATAGAAAATTATTATCATCAAAATCTAATTTTTTAGTCTAATAAGACTGTACTTTGTTACACATCGATTCTAATATTAAATTCAAAAACTATATTTTTAACATTTAAATTTTTGTTTAATAAATATTATTATAATTGATTATATATTTTATGTATTATATATATATATATATATATATTGAAAGTTTATTTAGTATTTCGTGCAACATATATATTAAAGTATTTGGTTCTTTGAATCGTGAAAACAATGATCTTAAGATCACTAATAAGTATGTTCTCCACAAGATATGTTATTATATGCAAAGATCCATGGTTTTAAAATTAACTATCATAACCTACCATGCAATAGATTGTTCTAACTGATTTTTATATTGAATATATATATATATATTAATTAATTAAATTTTATTTAAACTGATAGTATATGTTATGTAATTTATTTATATCGTATAAACATATTTAACCCGTTTATATATAAATATAATATAATATTTTGATATTAGATCTATGAAAAATAATGATTTTAAAACCACTAAATGTGATCCGCTATGCATAACATTTTTCTATATCATGGTTTTAGAAGTAGAAAATTTAAATTTTCATCATGTATTATAATTTTAATGATTTTATATAGCTAATATATACTTTATATGAATTTTATTATACCCAATCATATATTTACGTAGTATATATATATATATATATATATATATATATATATATATAATAAATTCTATTTAACCCGTCATGAAACATATATATTAAAATGTTTTAATTTTGACATATAAAGAACAATTATTTCAAATACATTAACTCTTGTATCATTAGTGTATGTATGCGTAAAAGTTAGAGTTTATGCGAAAATTATGGTTTCAAATTTATTAACCCTACCCGCCATGCGTCAGATTTTATAAATATTTTAATATATTTGATATATTTTCACTAAATTTTATTATCATTAATGATATATTTTATGTATCTTATATAAATTTTGAAAGCTAATTTAACACTTATGCAATATATATATATATATATATATATATATATATATATTTATTTATTAATGTACAATTCTTTTAAGACATTACTCTTAAAATTAATAATTCATACTTACTTCACATAGATGTTATTTTAAATTCATATTTATATAGTATATCACTTTATTTTTTAGTTTAATACAATGTAATTTTCATTAAAAATAATACTCTTTATAGTAATAATTCATATTCACTTCACATGATATAAAGATGTTATTTTAAATTCATTTTATATATTATATCACTTTATTTTATAGTTTATAAAATATTTTAAAATTTTATTTTGCTATATTACTTAGTATATTTATTTTTTCTCGGAAATTTTTATTATTATTTTAACTATTGCAAAAGATGGCAAATTATTTATAAACCATATTATTAATTTTGATAATTAATTTTAATTACTTTTTAATTATTTAGTATAACAACATAAAATTTATTAAAATCTAGAATTTTTGTATATATATTAATTCTTTTTGTAAATTAATATATTGAGATTTTTTAATATTGCGATGATTATAATGCTCAAATTTTTTAATATTAAAATGATTAAATACATAAATTAAGTATAATATTCTAAATCTATGGTTACATAATTATTATTCATTAGGTTTAATATTATCCAATTGATATAATATTATTTAATGGCAAATAACATTTAGTTTAGATATTATAGTATATGTAATTATTAAAATATTATAATAATATCTAATTTTCTAAATTTTTAGTGACATAAAATGTAATATTCTATATCAATCTAAGGTAATTTTACTAAATGACTCATTAAATAATAGCTAAGATACACTCCCATGGCGAATGACTAGGTTTGATCTTTGGTTTGTAACAAGGTAACATATGTAACAACCATTAATTATTAGACCACTTATTTTTTTGTTAAAGAAAACGTTACACTTAAAGTTTTAAAAATAACTATTTTTAATCTATAGAGAAAGCTCTAAAACGTCTATGATTATTTTATATTTTTTGTCATAAACGTTTACTATTATTTAAAAAGTTAAAGAGTATGAATTTTTTTTTTTTCAACTTAACGCCTACATATGATTAAAAAATGACAATATAGATCTCATGACTACACTTATAATTCTAATTTACTTTTCAAATTTAAAATTTAGAAATGTAATTTGTTAGATGATTCAAAAACAAAATTCAAGTCTTTAAATTCAATTAATACGAACTTAGGTTACTTCTTAATCTTTTTAGTTGTACATATGGATATGTGTGATGTTGTTTTTCTTTTTGTAATTGTTTAAACTTATCAATGAAGGAATTGGTGGAAAAAAATAAACTAATATACAAGTGTTTACAAGTTTCTATATGATTGTCCACAATATTGTAGTACAATAAATATTAACATATGTTGTATGTTAGCTGTTAGGGGTTGAATAAGTGTTGGACAGTTTCATTCATTTGGTGACTCCTAATTTTTTCTAGTTATATATTTTTAAATGTATTACAATAATTACTTATTTTGATTGAGTACAATATTTCTTGAAGAGGAAAGTTAAGTGTTTGTGTTTTGGTTTATGATTCGAATAAACCTAAAATGGTAAATGGCATATTCCTTTTTGTTCTTTAAAAAGTATATTGAATGGAGTATGTGTTTGGTGTAAGAAAAATATGGCCAAGTGTCAGGTGTATTAGAAACAAAAAGTGTGTATATTAGGTGTTAGGGGTTGGTCCATGTGAAATTGACATTTGCTTTAAATCTTTTTCTCCAAACAACAACAACCTCTTTGGTATAAATTTACATACCAAACTTAAAGGTAGTGTGGAGAGAATAATCCGGCCCGTCAAAGTCCATTTTATCAAAAGTTGATCGGATACTTGAATTTGTAGCCCAATCTGTATATATTTGAAAACTTAATTCTGAATTTCTTTTGGCAATATACATTTTTTTTGCCTCAACTTCTTAATTTGTAATTCATTTCAAATAGAAAATACAAAGAGGCTACAATTGGATTCTTGTTAAAAACCACTTTTCTAGTAGACTTGAATGTTTGGATATTCGATTCAGATATGCTTTTTAAAATTTTAGATAGTTTGAATAGAGAAGTTTATCTTGTGTACGGATATCCTCTCTCTTCCTATATGTTTATTTTGTGTACGGAGGTGCTCATCGCTAATTTACGAGTAGCGGAATCAAGAGGTAGGTTGGACGGTATCCGGATGGCAAAGTCTTGTCCCCAAGTGTCTCATCTTTTGTTTGCTGATGATAGTTTATTCTTTTGTCGAACTACATTAGCCCAATGTCAGGAAATAGCCTCCATTTTGGACCTGTATGGACAGGCTTCTGGGCAGTGTATTAATTTTGAGAAATCCACGGTTATCTTTGGAAAAGCTTTCCCGGTTCAGGATCGGCGACTTTTAAAGACACGTTTAAGTATTAATACAGAAGGAGGGAGGGGAAAGTACCTCGGTATACCGGAGCAGTTACAAGGCTCAAAAGCTCATGTGTTCGTATATGTTCAGGAACGCTTAGACTCCCGGATAAATGGATGCTCATCTCGGTTTTTATCAAAAGGAGGGAAGGAGATACTCATTAAATCGGTGGCTCAGACTTTACCGACATACGTAATGTCGTGTTTTTCCCTACCAATGACACTATTGTCAAAATTGACAAGTGCCATTGCAAATTACTGGTGGAGTAATTCCGGATCCTCACGTGGGATACACTGGGTCGCTTAGCAAAAACTATGTATACCAAAAAAGTGGGAAGGCTTAGGTTTTAAGTCTCTGCAATTGTTTAACAAAGCACTGTTAACAAAGAAATTATGGAGGCTACATGAACGGCCCAATTCTTTAATTGCCAAGGTTTTCAAGGGACGTTATCATCGGGATTGCCCTGTTTATTAGGCTCCGAAACCAAACAAACCTTCTTTTGGTTGGCGGAGCATCTGGGAATCGAAGTCACTCCCCCTGAGAGGTTTGTGCAACACCATTGGTTCAGGCTGTCAAACTAGAGTATGGCAAGATCCATGGTTACTGAGGGATGGTCCCTGTCCTCACCGGCCTTGTATTCCGGGAGATTCGCCCGATCTCCGGGTGGTTGACCTACTGTTGTTACCTAATAAAAGGCAGTGGAATATATCGCTGATTAGGGCGCTTGTTTGTAAGGAGGATATCTCAGCGATCATGACCATTCGGCCTTCCCCGTTGATTCAGGACCGGATCTGTTGTTATTTTACGAAGTCAGGAAGATACACGGTTAAATCAGGATATGAGTTAGCTCTAACTTTACAAGGCGATCATACAAATGATTGGTTTGCTTTGCCTTCATTGGCCCCTTTGAGTGCACCAGTGTGGAAGCTCCCAGCGCCGACGAAGTTAAAACATTTCCTCTGGCAAGTTTTAGCGGGTGCAGTAGCTGTTAATGAACAACTGATATGTCGACACCTGAGAGCGGATGATGCTTGCGCACGATGTGGTACGAGTCAAGAAACTATAAATCATGCTCTCTTTCTTTGTCCCCCAGCGACTCAGAGTTGGGCTTTGTCACAAGTTCCGACGCCGACGAGAATTTTCCCGACTGATAAGCTGTTTGAAAATATCGGGTATTTAATGTCAGGTATGGGGAATCCAAATTCGCATATGTCTTTCCAATTGTTCCCTTGGTTGATATGGTACATTTGGAAAGCAAGGAATGCAAAAATTTGTAGAAATCATGATTGGACGCCAACAAATATTGTAGACTTAGCTTACAAGGAGATGGGGGAATGGCTCTCAGTTAATCCAGGAGCTGGTTCGGAGGGATTGGTTGTAGGTCGACCAAGGAGATTCATATCGGAGAATATACCGAGTACGGTGGATTGGTGTATCATCGATGGTTCGTGGAAGGCTGGTGTGGGCGCACTAGTCGACTTGGGCCGACTAGTGGGCTCGGGTCAGCTAGAGGTGA
>OVBE01001113.1:0-39903 GCA_900406425.1 Iberis pinnata
ATATATTAGAGTCCAAAATTTAATTAAATGTAAGCCAGATACGCTTCAAATTTGGAGAAGAACATATACTTAATATAGAATCTACATGGAGCAGAATTTGTTCTCTCTGTCTTTGGAGCCTTCATTTTCGCCCTGATGCGACTCTAACTCCATGCTGTTGCGGTTGGTTTCTAAGCTAAGTTTCTTCACCTCTCCTTCTATTTTAGCTTCACTTTCATCCTCATATTCAATGGCTGATATCTGGAAATCCATGCAAAATTTAGAATTAGGATCTGATCGGATCCCATTTCATCGGACGATCGATGGTCAGAATAAGCTTATGGAGGCAAATCGTCTTAGTCTGGTGTTTTAGTGTCTCTATCCCACTCAACAGATTGTACATGCAATGAAGAACACATTGCCTAGAGCTTGGATACTGGAAGGGAAAGTTATTGCTCGCGTCTTGGATGACACTACTGTTCAATTTTTCTTCACCAAGGAGCATCAACTTCTACATATCCTTGAATCGGGTTCATGGACATTCAAGGGTTGGATAGTTGTTATCAAAAAATGGTCTAGGCGGGACTTCCCAGATTACTCCGCGAATTGGGCCAAATCTTGGGTTGGGTTGAGGACACAAGAATTAAGGAGGCTAGTATGGGTAAACAGGCTGAGGCTTGGGCAAGAATAAATATCAATATCAATACAAAGCTTATTTTCACTCATTATGTCCAATTGGAATGTGGTAAACCTCCTCTCATATTGAGATTTGTCTTTGATAAACTGAGGCGATTCTGTTTCAGATGTGGAGCCTTGAATCATGCTGATACTGATTGCACTTTCAATGTGGAGGATCAGGTTCCCCAATATATACCTCTGGAACCAGAAGTTGGTCAAAATTTTGTTCCCAATCCTAATCATTGACTGGCGGCTCTTTAGCCTCAGCATTCTGCAGCGAATGATCAAATTGTCCCATCTTTTACTATTGTGCGTACCCCACAGAAGGTTCCTGTTGCAGCTGAGGTTACTCACAAGAAAAAGGTTGATACTCCTTTGGTTGAAGATAAAGCTTCTTCAAGTAAACCACGAATCTTAGCTCCGTTAAGCATCAAGGAGAGTGTGGAACCCCTTAAACTACCCACAGACAAATGAGAATAATACATTGGAATTGTCAGGGTCTTAGAAATACCCTGACAATTCAAGCTCTGCTTGTTATTAGGCGTAAATATAAGCCACAAATAATATTTCTATTGGAAACTAAAAATGGGGATCATTTTGTTAAGCGTATAGGTACTAAGCTAGGTTACCCCAACTGTTTTATCCACTCTGCAAAAGGAAAGAGTGGAGGTCTTGTTGCTTTATGGGTGGAGATATAAGCCACAGAATAATATTCAGCCTCCTGCAACTTATAGTCCTCGTGTAAATCATTTATGGTTAAGGATCAATGGAATTCAGATTAAGCTTGTCTATATATATGCGCCTCCTAAATGTACTGTTCGTAATGCTTATTGGGGATCCCTTACTACTGGTGGGGCTAGTAGCTCAGTTAATCATCTTACTATTTACGTAGGAGATTTTAATGACATTAGATGTAAAGAAGAGAAACAAGATGGAAGTTATAGACTTGAAGACATAAGATCTTTTGGTGGTTCATTTACTTGGATGGGAAATCGACTCTCTCATGCTGACAAAACTCGTATAGACATATTTATGGAAAATGTTGATTGGCTTGATTGCTTTTCTAGTGCAACAATACACATGCTTCAATGGGGATGTTCAAATCACCGTCCACTGCTGATGGATAATTCTGATAGAAGATGGACTGGACCCTATTTGTGTAAGTATGATAATCGATGGAAAAGAAACAGGAGTTATCCAAAGTTGTTGAAAATGTTTGGAAATCGCAGTGTGCTTATGTGTCTCCATCCCAGTTTTCAAAGGTTCTCATCTATTGCAGAAAAGAGATTAGTCAATGGAAGAAAACTGCTAATCTAAATGGGTTTCAGAGAATTCAGGGTTTAAAATTGCAGCTCCATCAGGCATATGATCACGATACTAAAGATTACAACAATTTGGTGTCTCTTAAAACTAAATTGCGTCTGGCATATAAGGATGAAGAGGCTTATTACAAATGGAAAAGTTATCCACTTTCACTTCAACATGTAACAAAAACACAAGGTACTTCCATTCAAAGATGAAGATGAGGAGGCATCTTAACAGGATAGCAATGATTGAGGAATGAGGGCATGTTACAACTCGAAGTGAAAATATTCATCAGGTCTTAATTGTTTATTTCACAACTTTGTTTTCCTGTTCTAATACTTCTGAGGACATAGACTATTCTGCTTTTCAATCTCTGCAGCCTAGGGTTACTCTACACATGAACCAGGCACTAACTAGAGTGGTGAATGATACTGAAATTTGGGCTGCATTACAACAGAAGAATGAGGATAAAGCCCCAGGTCCATATAGGCTCAATGCAGGTTTTTGTAAGCACCATTGACATATTATCAAACCCAAAAGTAACTACTTTTATCCACAATTTCTTCACCCATAATCAATTAGACCCACATATCAATCATACATTCATTTGCTTAATACTTAATACCCATTCTCCCAAGCACCCTAAAGACTATAAACCAATTAGGCTTGCTAATATGGCCTATAAACTAATCACAAAAATCATGGCCAATAGACTAAAACCTTGGTTAACTCACCTAATATCCCAAAATCAGTCGGCTTTTATACTTGACAGACTTATTACGGATAATATTCTAATTTCCTATGAACTCATACACTCACTCATTACTAGAAGGCATGTATAACCCTATATTTCTTTGAAACTAGACATTACAAAAGCTTTTGACAAAGTCAATTGGAAATTTCTAGAAAATTTATGATGCTCAAACTTGGTTTTCAGAGCAATGGTGTAGATGGGTGATGACATGTGTAACTTCACCAACCTTTTCCATCTTAATTAATGGAGCTCCAGTGGGATACATTAAGCCTCAACGTGGGATAATACAAGGTGACCCCATGTCTCCCTATCTTTATTTAATAGTGTCAGAGGGCCTTTCTTTTCTTATCCAAAAACTAGTTCAGCAAAGACAACTACATGGTTTTAAGGCAAGTGCCAATGGTCCTCCTATATCCCATTTTCTATTTGCTGATGACTGCCTCTTGTTTTGTCAAGCTGAAGAAGTGGAATGTCAGAATCTATTGACTAATTTACAGATATATGGAAGGATTTCAGGACAGGAGGCCAACTTTGCTAAATCTAGTGTAATATTTAGTAAAAACTGCCCTTCCTACAAACAGCAAGCTCTTCAGACAATGAAAAATATCACAAAACTTGGCGGTTTTGGTACATATTTGGGATTACCAGAGCTGTTGGGGAAGGATAAATCTGAAAGTTTTATTTCTTAGTGCAGAGAGTTAAACAGCAAATGGAACACTGTTCCTCCAAATTATTGTCTCCAAGAGGTAAGGTAATCTTATTAAAGGCTGTTGTGACTGCCATTCCATCCAACACAATGTCTTGTTTCTTTTTATCAAACAAGTTGATTTATGAACTGATCAAGATGATGAGGAGATTTTGGTGGCAATCTGATCTTACACAAAAAAAGATAAATTGGGTTTCTTGGTCAAAGGTTACCAAGGAAAAATCTCAAGGAGGAATTGGGATTCATGATTTGAAGCTTTTTAATTTAGCATTGCTAGCTAAACATGCATGGCGTCTACAGCTTAATCCTTCATCTCTAGTAACTCAGGTTTACAAAGCAAAGTATTTCTCCAAAGAGCCTATCCAGGATGCCATCATACACAACAATGCAACTCATGCGTGGAGGAGCTTGATTGCTGCCTTACCTTTGTTAAATCATGGTCTTTACATGTCAGTTGGTAATGGTAAGAGGATAAGAATTTAGAAGGACAACTGGTTTCTCAAAGATCGTTATGTTCCAGCTTCTCATCCTCAACCTGACCATGTTGCTTCTTGGACAGTAGATCAACTCTTGAGGCCTAATTCCAATGGATGGGATGTTGGCCAACTCAATATATTGTTAAGCTCAGAAGATGTACCTCTGGTTTTAGCTCTGCAACGTTCACACCTTGGTAACCTAGATGTACGTGCCTTTATGGAGATTCTCCTCTACAGGAAACTTCACTGTAAAATTTGCTTACCATGCTGCTCAAGATTACTACAATACTTCCCAGTCTTTCCCTCAGTTGGGTACACTGCCAAACACTATATGAAAACTCCCTATACAACCAAAAATCATACATGTCTTATGGAAAGTCATGCACAATGATGTTGCAGTCCTAAGTGCTTTAAATAGGCGTGGAATTATGTTATCACCAACTTGCTTACTTTGTGGGGAAGAGGAGGAAACATTGAACCACCTCTTTTTTAATTGCCGTGTTTCTAAGGAAATATGGCAGTTGGCTCCATTAGAGAGCTTTGACTCAGAGAATATTAGTTCAGATGATCTCATTCATAATCTGCACTATGTTCTGAACTTAAAAGTTTGCTTTTCTCATGCAGAATAGTTAAACGTCTCCCCCGTATCTCCTATGGAAAATTTGGAAATTGAGGAATGCGAAAGTCTATGACTCAAAACAGTGGGGCACTCCAGATGTTATCAACAGAGCATTATTAGTAGCAAGGCAATACAATGATGTGCAGAATCTTATTGATTCACAAAGTTGGCAGAACCATCACCAGATGCATACTGGACATCAACCTACACTTGATAATGCTATCACTTTATACATTGATGCTTCTTGGGTAAACTCACAAGAAAGAATAGGTATAGGCTCGATCTTGGTCTTCAATCACATATTTTTAGCACAAGGATCTTCTTCTTCTTTGCCTACACTTACGCCTTTCCATGCTGAAGCCATTGCAATAAAGGAAGCTCTCTTACACATTGGCAGGCTCGGCTATGCCAATGTGTCAATGAGTAAACTGCATAATGCAATTAATACATCTTCTTATCATGCTCATCACAGTCTTTGGCACCACTCTAGTAGTACTTTGGTCCTTCGTAATATTATTACTATTACTCGCTTTATTAATGTCCTCTCTTTTTTTTATATATCTAGGTCTTTTAACACTATCTCAGATCATTTAGCAGCTACTACTAGAAGGTCTAATGCTTCTGCTTGTATTAAACTTTTGTAGTAATAAATTTGGATGACAAAATATATATAGAATCTAGAATCTACATGGGAATATTATTATGATATTATTGCTATATAGTGAGAGATTTATGAATTATGTAAGGGAGAAGTAAAACGTACGAGAAATTCAAGTCGGTTTATGACTTGTTTGTTTTGGTGTTATATTTTCAGTTTTGTGATGGTATATGTGGCAGTTTTATATAGTGTCAATGATGAGAAAAACTTTAAAATTTATGGGTTTAGTATTCATATATGTGAATACGTGGCAATTTTATAGAGTGTTAATGATAAGAAAAACCTTAATATAAAATAAGATGTATATTATCGTAAATAAAATAGATTAAAACCGTGAAGGAAATATTTCTCAAACAAAAAAAATTTAGCTAACGTTATATGACTTCTCTCGGGAAGTCGGTCATTTCGTATGTATGTAAACTATGCAATTAATCAAATTTATATTTAAATTAAACACCTATGTGAATTAACACACAAACTATCAATTAACTTTCTAGATTGTGCTAATTTATATCTGATTAATAATAATACTTAATTTATCATTAATTAATTTCTATCAAAAACTACGTTATTTTTGAGAAAAAAATGTTAAACAAGCCATCCAAGGTCGATGATGAAATTCGAGGACGAAAGTGGATGAAACAACGGATCGGTCTCTAGTGGCAACGAGAGGAAAAATGTTGGTGGAGCTTGGTGGAGCATGAAGTAGCTAAGAGGATAAATTCGGTTCGGTTACTCTGTCGACATCTTCGTCTAGGTTACTCTTTGGGACTATGAAGTTCTCAATTCTGATCTTACAGTCTCTTACTCACTCAATTGACGATCGCTCTCTCCTCTTTAAACCTCTTTTACTCTTCATCTTTCTCGCATATCTTCAGGTCCCCTTCTTTCTCAATTTGCTTTTAAGATGATTATTTTGAATTTATGCGTAAATGGAAAGATAAAGATAAATGAGTATAATAATCTTTTAGATGAGAAGATTTGTGATCTCCTATATCAAGATGCGGCCAGTTTCATGATCCTAATATTCCTAGTCTATCTTGTATACAACGAACTAAACAGAAGTTCTAACTTTAATCTTAAAATCTCAAAATTTGCAAATTTGTACATCGGTTTGAATTGAGAATAAAGGATATGAACAAAAACGGCGTTTTTTTAGATGTCTTGTTTAGCATTTTAGTTACCGACATCGTTTTTTTGAATGCTAATGTCCATATCAAATATTAATTATGATATATTTGTTAATTTTGTGTGATTAACAGTAATTTCAACACTATTGATGATAAATTAGCATAATTTAGAAAGTTCAAATATAAATTAAATTTATAGTTTATGTATTAATTTGCACAAATATCTAAATTGGACTTAAGAGTATAATCAGTTATTTTCCTCGAACTCAGCTCAGCTTAACATTAAAAACAAAAAAGAAAGAAGGAAAAAAAAAACAAGATATTGGAAGGATTAGACTTCACCATCTCACTTCTCTCTCTCTCTCTCTCGTGGTGACAATGGGCGACTCCGACATCCGTAAACCTACTAATTACGGCACGGGACCATTATCTCGGCGGCGATCTTGGTGTTGCTCTTTCGTCGTGCCTCCGGCGAGTCCTGATGCTCTTTCCGTTTCATCTCGTTACCACATACCAGCCAGATCAACGCAGCAGAGAACTAAATCGGGACCTAAATCAGTTCCTTGCTCACCGCAGAACTCCAAATCTCCTTTAAACATTGTAGGTCGAATCTTATCCCCGGGTCGGGTTTCTCCGTTAGATTCGGATCCCACCATCAAAACAATGCAAGAGACCACTCACGATGTGGTTGTAGATTTACCACTGAATCTGCGTTCAGAGAGTGTCCGTGAAGTAACTGTTTCGAGTTCGTGTTACGACGCTAGGCTGAGTCTAAAGGGGAGAAATGGCGGAGTAATTGTTCTGGAGCTGAGCTCAAAAGTCTTAGCAGCCAATTCAGATGTTTTTGCTGGTTTGATTGTGGAGAACAATAGTTGCAGGATAGAAGTTTCTAATGTGGAGAATCTTGGCGTTTTTAGAGAAACTATAGAACTCATGTTCGAGGAAAGTAATGTAATCATTAAGAAGTTTATGAAAATGGGTGTTTACAGAGCCATTGATTTACTTGAGGTTAGTAATACTAATAATGCTCTTCAACATTTGTCTGTTTTTGTAAGCATAATATATGGCTTTGTTGACAATAAGTACACATTTCCTGGTGGTTCATGATCCAACTGATTTTAGCAGGCCCAAACATGTTTGTGCAAGTTACTTTTGTTTTTGTCATCTTGATTCTCACTAGTAAGCTAAGAAAAAGCGTCTCTCTGTTCACCAACAGGTAGCTGCTGGAATCAAATTTTCAAGAGCTGTCTTGTCTTGTATGAAATATCTTGAAGTTGTTCCTTGGACCGAGGAAGAAGAGGAAAAACTGAGAAGACTTCTTGCAATTTATAACTTCAATGATGATGTTATCATCGAAGTTTTGGCAAGACTTAATTTAACCGTGACAAAAGAAAACTCGCAAGACAGTTTATCGAAGCAGCTTGTTTGGGCAATAATAACCTCATGCAATCCTAGAAACGACCTCAAAGCTTTGGTGAAGGGTCTTCTTTGCAAAAGTTCAGTGTACGAGAAAGAACAGCCCCAGATCAACAAGGAAGACATGTATAAAGCTGGAAAGCACTGTGTAGATTCATTAGCTAAGCTGTTCGAAGAAGGCAATAATAGTACGAAAAAAGAAAAGCCATTAACGGAATGTATATCACAGGAAGTGGAGAACATTAACTGGTTGTTTGAAATCATGATAGATCGGGAAATAGCTGAAGATTTTGTTGAGATATGGGGGAAACAAAGAAAGTTAGTGGAAATGCATGAGAAGGCGTCGCCAATGGTGAGGTACGAAGTAAGTAGAGTAACAGGGTTAATGTTCATTGCAGTGGGAAAACGTAGAGTGCAATGTGGAGGTGAAGCAAGGGCGGGTTTAGTAGAAGCTTGGTTCAAGCCAATGTTAGTAGATTTTGGATGGCTACAAAGGTGTAAGAAGGGACTAGACATGAGAGAGGTAGAGGAAGGGATGGGTCAAACGCTTTTAACGTTGCCATTAAAACAACAGTATCAGGTGTTCATGGATTGGTTTAGGTGGTTCTCAAAGCATGGAACTGAGTATCCTAATCTTAGTAAGGCGTTTCAGATTTGGTGGCGTAGGTCGTTCCTTAGAGGTGTAGAATCTTCTACTTTTAGGTAAACAAAAATCTTCTACTTTTAGGTGTTAGCAGCTTTTTAGACCAAAAATACTCTCTTCTTGACTTCTCTCCTTTTGTCTTGTGTTCGAATGGCATGCTTTTTTTTGGGGGGTCATCTAGAGCATTTTATATCATCGAAAAGGATACATAGTGAAATTTTTTTTTTGTCAACTTAATTATATTACATAAGTAGCGAACAACCTAATCTATAATATAATCTAATATTCCTAAGGAGTATAATGATGAGGACACTGAACACATATTAATACCACAAAGTTAGGAAAAGTCCAATGACACGTACAAAGACTGAGAGACTTAAAGAAGGCTTCAATGATGGGGGTTTAGATGCTAATAACAATAATGGAACTTGGAGGCTTCATCGAAAACACGAAGTAAACTTAATCTCGAATGGCTTCAATGAAGAGTTGCTGGAGAACTTCATCCATTTAACCCTCAAGGAGATCTAGCCTCGGTCTAATCAATGTAGTCTATTTTTCTAACAGGAAATGGAGCTCAACACAACAAGAATCATTCCAAAACTGTTCCTGAGCTGGAAGATACACTCTATACAAATCATATGGCCATTAGAGAGCAAACAAGGTCAGAAGAGGATTATGAAGAAAACCACTTAGAAATAATTGAAGATAACTCTCATACAAGCCTCAAGGGACTAGAAAAAGAAGAAAACATCAAAGGATGCAAGCTAGATGGACCAGAACAATCAAGATTTATTTCAGGTCCTAAACCGCACAAGCCTCAAAGGACTAGAAAAAAGAAGAAATCATCAAAGGATGCAAGCTAGATGGACTAGAACAATCAAGATTTATTTTAGGTCCTAAACCGCACGAACCGAGCCAAAATCAAGTATTTTCAATTTATAAAATTTATTATGCAGGTGAAACTGAGTTTATTTAAGGTTTATAAAGCTTCAAAAGAAAAAATTTCGAGCCCAAGAGAATCTACAACACTTTGGTTTATTTTATTTTAAGTTTGCAAACATTCATGTTTTGTGTTTTTAAACATTTTATTGTTTTATTTCGCAAGTCATGTTGTCTTGAGTCTTTTAGTTAAAATTTGTGTCGACCTAATTAGGTCTTAAGTTCAAGAATCACTATATAAGGTTCCCCTGCAACCTTGTAAACCTCAGACCTTTTTATTGATTAATAAAGTTGCATTTTCCTCTCTTTCAAGTGGTACTTATAGAGATTTAAGCTTTTGTCATTTGTGTGTGGTATCACCTTAGGAAGAGCTTGCTTTCTATATCAGAGATCCTTCCATAGTCTTTGTGGTCCGTTCGATCCATCCTAACTTCCATCTACTGATCCTACAAGAGAGAGCGTTATAGCCAACTTGTTTGATCCTATATCGATTCATCTTCACCCACTGAACCACCACGAGAGAGCGTGTTCATCCAAAGACTCTCCCGAAGTCTTATATCTTTTTAGTTATGTCACTTTGTGTCTGTTTATCTTCTGTTTGTGTTTTATGGATTGTTTCTGTTCTGTTTGAGTTTATAAAATGAAAATCAAAATAAAAATTTCTAGAATCTTGTTTGTATTTAGTGTTTTTTTAAATATTTCGTTCATCATAGTTGTTGCTTGTATCATTTTAGAGCAATATGATATGTTTTGAGTTTTTGTGACTATTCAGCTTCTGCTTTTTTGGTATTTTGATATGTTTGCTATAGTGTAAGCATAAGAAGTGACGAAAATGGCTAATGGTGATGGAAATCAACAGATGCACTCTTACAAATGTTAAATGCCATGAGAGAAGAGATGAGGAACATTACTCTAGTTGTTGGAACAATGAGACATGAGTTTGGAGAACGAATAAGACGTTTAGAGCAGCCTAGGCATCAACCTATAAGAGCTCCAATCAACCAGAATAATCAAGATGAAGATGAAGATCACATGCTTGAACTAGAGGATGATCCACCTGATCCTTTTCAGCATCAACATCATAGGAGATAAGATCCTCTAATGAGAAACCCACATAGAGTAGTAATGACACGTGAACAGAATTATGATATCAAACTAACCCCTCCTACTTTTACAGGAAAATCAAATCCAAAAGTTTATATGAATTTGGAAAGGAGACTTGAGCATATCTTTGAATGTTATTGGTATAATGAACACAAGAAAGTTGTCGTTGCTGCAGTACAACTCAAATACAATTCACTTGCATGGTGTGACAGAATTGTGGCTGAGAGAAGGAGGTAACATTTCTCACATGTATCAACATAGAATGACATGAAATACCTTCTAAGGCTTAGATATGTCCTTGACCATTATCATAGAGACTTAAAAAAATGTTTTGATAAGTTATTGCAGGACTCATAAATGTAGATGAGTATTTTGAGGAGTTTGAGAAACGTATGAACTCGTTGGAGTTAGA
The DNA here is from genome assembly GCA_900406425.1 of Iberis pinnata. Lineage (NCBI taxonomy): Eukaryota > Viridiplantae > Streptophyta > Magnoliopsida > Brassicales > Brassicaceae > Iberis > Iberis pinnata. Next base: position 10,820 of record OVBE01001113.1, read on the forward strand.
AGAATCAGAAAAAGCTTTGATGTCTTAATTCATTGATGGATAACAAGAGCACACTATAAGAAAGGTGGAACAAACTCAATAAAATAGGCTACATGAGCTGTTGCACCTTGCTGTCCAAGTTAAGTAACAAATCAAGAGCAAATCTGCCTTAACAAACCGTAGTAGAACAACTCAAACATGGGCATCAAGTAATCCAAAACCTCGGGACAAAGGAAAAGGCATTGAAATTAATTCTCACTTCAAAGGGAAAAATACAAAGTCTCCTAAGTTCAACCGACCAGAACAAGGTAAGAGCTCTAATGATACTCAAAGAACACGTGATATAACATGGTTTTAAGTGTCAAGGAAGAGGACACATCCTTAGGGAATGCCCAAATAAAAAGATAATAATTCTTTCCAAAATTGGAGATTATGAGTCCCAAGATGAGCAAGTTGATGATCCTAATGAGCAAGATAATGATGTTGAGTATCCTGATGTTGGAGAATTACTTGTGACCAGAAGAATGCTAAGTGTTATTGTTAAACCTGAAGATAGAATGAAAAGTGAGAACATCTTCCACACTAGATGCACCATTAAAAGCAATATATATTATATGATCATAAATGGTGGTTCTTATACTAATGTGGTTAACAAGTATATGGTCGACAAATTAGGACTTAAGAAGACCAAGCATCCTAAGCCATATAAGTTGAGATGTCTCAATGATCAAACCGAGCTGAAAAAATCACCAAAAGTTGTTTGTGACGTGGTTCATATGACGTAGTTTGTGACGTGGTTCCTATGAAAGTTAGGCATTTTTTACTTGGTAGACCATGGTAATTTTATCAAGCTACTAATCATGAAGGCCGCACCAATCAATACACATGTATGCACAAAGACCATAAGTTCACTCTTGCACCTCTTTCACCATCTGAAGCACATAATTTACAAGTGCTTATGAGAAAAATAAAGTGAGGTAAGTAAATCTAGTCTTTATATATCTCTTGGTGATGTTTCTAAAGCCATGAGTTCCAAGGGCACTGTGCTACTAATGTTGTTTAAAGAATGTCTAAGTGCAGACCTAGGTAATTTAGAACTTCCAGCAGAAACTAAGGCTCTCTTAGATAAGTTTAAGGACAATTTTCCCAAAGAGATACCGCCTAGTTTACCTCAAATTCAAGGTATAGAACATCAAATTGATTTTCTTCGAGGTTCAACCTTGCCCAACAAACCAGCATACCGAATGAACCCGGAAGAGACGAAAGAACTTGAAAAGCAAGTTTGTGACTTGATGGACAAGTGATACATCCAGGAAATCCTTCGTCCTTGTGTTGTACATGTACTTTTGGTACCCAAGAAAGATGGCACATGGAGTATGTGTGTGGATTGTCGAGCAATAAACAACATTACCATCAAATATAGGCATTCAATTTCGCGTGTAGATGACATGTTAGATGAGCTAAGTGGAGCCACCATATTTTCAAAGGTAGATCTAAAAAGTGGTTATCACCAAGTGAGCATGTATGAAGGAAATGAATGGAAAACCACATTCAAGAGAAAACAAGGGTTGTATGAGTGGCTGGTCATGCCTTTCAGTTTAACAAATGCACCAAGCACCTTCATGCGTCTCATGAACCAGGTTCTTAGGGCTTTCATAAGTAAATTTCTTGTTGTTTACTTTGATGATATCTTTATTTACATCAAATGCTTATATGATCATATTAAGCATCTAGAACTTGTTTTGCAAACACTTCGAAAAGAAGGCCTCTATGCTAACCCCAAGAAGTGCATATTATGTACTAACCAGCTTTTTTATGAGGTTTTGTTGTTGGTAAGCAGGGATTACAGGTTAATGAAGAGAAAATCAAGGCAATTCAAGAATGACCTACACCAACTATAATTGGGCATGTTAGAAGCTTCCATGGTCTTGCAAGTTTCTATAGGAGTTTTGTGAAGGACTTTAGCACAATAGAAGCACCTCTAACTGTTGTGATCAAGAAGAATACACCTTTTTCATAGGGAGATACTCAAAAAACAGCCTTCAAAACCCTCAAAGAATGCCTAACTCAAGCACATGTTCTAGCTCTTCCAGATTTTGAAGAAATGTTTGAAGTGGAATGTGAGGCATCCGGGTTGGGGATAGGGACTGTAGTACATCACATGAAGAGGCCAGTAGCATTCTTTAGTGAGAAAGATGTGGAGAAACATTGTTCTCGTTGTGTACCTTTACCTATTCCTAATGCACATTGGGTGGATAATTCTATGGATTTTGTGCTAGGCTTGTCACAAAGCTAAATCTAGGTCACATCCCCATGGCCTATATTTACCTTTACCTATTTATAATGCACCTCGGGTGGATATTTCTATGGATTTTGTGCTAGGTTTGCCAAAAATTAGACATAAAGATTCTGTCTTTGCTGTTGTTGATCGATTTTCAAAGATGGCACACTTTATACTATGTGATAAGATGATGCCACCCAAAATACTGATTTATTCTTCAAAAAAGTTGTGCGTTTACATGGAGTACTTAAGACAATTCTCTCAGATCAAGATGTAAAGTGATAAAATGAAGATCTTATGTGAACAAAATGAAGATCTCATCACAAACAAAGACCCTTAGTCATTTTCAGAAGATGTGAAAAATAAGGGTAAACTATAAGGATGTGCAAAATTTGGGTACAAAATTCAGAGACTCAAAGATATGAAGCCAAGTCAACATTATGACATTGCAAAATAGTGTTTTTTTTATGTGCAAACTTATTGTACTCCGGTGTGCAAAATCAGTTAATCTAGAAATGGGTAAAAGAAGAGTCTTTAAGAAATGTGCAAAAATAGGTCATCAATCCTGAAGAAAAGAAACATGGTTCCAACATGTTCAAAGTTAGGGTGATCCACCTAAGACGTTGCACATGCTAGTAAAAGTTTGACTTGGCTTAGGAGCCAAGATTCAAACTTGGAACCAAAACTCAAAATACAAAATTCAAATAATATGTCTAGATTTAATGTATCTAGCTTTTTGGATTTTGATGTAAAATAATAAAGGAGCTAAGGCTCCTATTATAACCTTGGGAGAAATAATCTTATTCTTCAATAAACTTCTATATTCTCTCAAAATCTCGCTAAACATTCTCAAATCTCTCAATCTCTTATACTATAATCTTGGTTACGCATACTCTCAATCTCTCTAAACTCTCAAGACACTCACTAATCTCTCTTGGTTAGTAGAAGATTCATCTTGGGTCCATTAAGTTATCCTTCTTCGCTTCTCTAAGTTCATGAGATAAACTCATAAAATCAAACTTGTCTCGGCTTAGGAACTGCACCTTGGTATTTTCCAAAATAATTCTCGGTCCATTATGACCATTTCAAAGGTTGTTTCAAATCCATAGTGTGAGAACCAATGATAATAAAGGGTTGATCCCTTTGCTCTTTGATGGATCCAAATACTTGAAATTTTTCAAAATCCTAAAGTGTGTGAACCAAAGATAATAAATGATTGATTTCTTTGGTCTTTGATAAATCCAAACGCTTAGGAAAATATTTCAAATCCTAAGTTGTGAGAACCAAAGATATTAAAAGATTAATTCCTTTGGTCTTTGATGAATTCAAGCACTTAGGAAAAGGTTTCAAAATAATCTTGATGTGTAGAAGGTTGAGAACCTTAAACATATAATCATGATGAATCCAAAACCCTCACATAACAAGTTTGGAGATGATTCATGAAAATTCATGATGATCCATCTATTCTCTTGAAAGTCTCATAAAATGACTAACCATTTTATTCTTATTCCTTGTAGGGCATTTTAAAGTGATGGGGAGTCTCATCAAATTCACTAATCTCACCTCAACTGGCCTATGTGGCCGAATAGTATTAAATGACTAGTGGCCAATCTCTAAACTCAAAAACTCCTTTATGTTAAGCTTAGCTCATTTTTCTAAGTCCTAGCCTTTTTAAAGATTGTCTTGAATGGCTTGATATGTTTTCTTAGCTAGCTATTGGAAGTTTTCTCAAAAGGGTTATAATCGTTTATGCATGTATAATCGTAATTTTCCCTAAAATGCTTTAGATTTGATTAATTTTCAGTCTACGGTGGAATCAAGATGATTGTGTATGATGTTGCTTGTGGCTTAAGTCTAATTTAAAAGTTTTAGCTTTTGTTCTCGCAATTAAAATTGAGAAAATCGTTCAAATACCATAGAAAATTTTCAAAATGACTAGAATACCATACATCTTTCAAAAATTACTAGAGTACTCTGAAAACCCTTGTAAATTACGATTCACTCCCTTGCTTAGTTTTCTCTTAATTTAGTTAATTTATAATGAACAAATCCACGTCACTAAACCGTATTCCACATCATTAAACCGTATTCCATGTCAATAAATCATTATACATATCAAATTTCTTAGTCGATCAACTATTTCACTCTGACTAAAGAAAAAACATTTTGTGACCTAGTTATCGCGCTCGTCGTCTTCTTCGAAATCGTCATCGTCGAAATCCTATTGTGAACCCTCCAGAAAGTTTCTGGTAAGTTGCGATTGATTCCCTTTGATATATGCTTTGAATGAGTTTGATTATATTTTGGAAGAGTTTGATTTATGTTGTGGTTCAGTTTTATTTATGTTACGACCGTGTTTGATTTATGTTGCGATTGAATTTGATTTTGTTGCAGATCAGTTTTTTTGTGTGTCTGAGTTTAATTTTACATATAAATAAACAAATATTCTTAAATAAAAACAACGGTTTAGTTTCCCTACTTTTAACCCTGGTCGTCTTCTCCAAAATCGTCTTTGTTGAAATTGTATTCGCCCTCAACGTGTTCTCCTGTATGTTGCGAGTGATTTTGACATATAATGCGACTGAGTTATTTTATTGTTAAGACTAAGTTTGATTTCTGATACGACTAAGTTTTATATTCTGACGTGACTGAGTAATTTTACATAGTAGCTGAGTTATATATCTTATGTTAAAAGGCCTCAAATGTTAAAAGGCCTGAGTTATTTTGACATCGGTAACGTAATAAGGACTGAGTTATTCAGACCTTGGAAACATAGAAAGAGCTGAGTTCTAACCTCAGAAACATTGAAAGGGCTGAGTTATTCTTACCTCAGAAATATAATAAAGGCTGAGTTATTCTGACCTCTGTAACGTAACAAGGGCTGAGTATTTGTCTTTTCAAAATTATATTAGAAACGAAAGCCCATGGGCTCAATTTTTATATAACCCTATGCATTTTTCATTTTTTTGTGATCTCGCCTCTAATATTCTATTTCTTTTCTGTCAATAAATCTCCTTTCTATTTCATATTTTTTGGCTATGATGGCAAACAAGTATATGATCATTGGTAGTAGTGCGCCGGCTCATAACCGGACCGAAAGCATTATTCGTTAACTGACTAAGTAATGTTTTTAACTTAACGAAGAACATGTGATAAGTGTGTGAGCATGATACAACAAGTGATAAGTCTCGGCTACGTGAGTTATTGGCGGATTCCATAGTACAAAAACCTAAGACTCATAAACCTAATTGAGTTGCAACTCGCTAACAAAATCAGAAAAACAATCTAAAGTGCTAAGTATTTCCGGTGCGGAGAGAATTCATTGTGGAGACACAAATGATTGAAATTTACACCAGCATGATAGTTACAATCTCCTTGCATAGTGAAAAGATCCACGCTCCGGGAGAATGTCTCTCTTTGCACCGCATCGCGCATGGCCACAACAACGCTCTTGCAATTGAAAATATCTCTATATGAGAAACTTGCGACCTTTAGGAGAATGTTTTCAAGGACTTCCTGCGGGAAATCGAGAATATGTGGGTTTAGCATCATTTTTTCATAATCAGTAAAATGGATTATTGGACATATGAAGAGAATGTGTATAGTTTAAAACCGAAAGATCGCGAATGAGAAGACAAGAAGATGAAGAGAGGCAAAAACGAAGAGACATAAGTATTTGTCTTGTAACTTAGCCATCCTTATCAAATGTTTATATAACTCAACTGTATCGTTGAGCTAAGCCAACCATTCAGTAGCCATAAAACTCAGCCAAGCCTTATATGTTAAAAGGTCTGATTTATTCTGACCTCGGTAACGTAATAAGGGCTGAGTTATTCTGACTTCTGTAACGTTACCAGGGATGAGTATTTGTCTTTACAAAAGTATATTAGAAACGAAAGCCCATGGGCTCAATGTTTATATAACCCTATGTATTTTTCATTTTTCTGTGATCTCGCGTCTAACCTTCTATTTCTTTTCTATCAATAATTCTCCGTTCGTTTTCATATTTTTGGCTATGATGGCAGACAAGTATACGATCATTAGTAGTAGTGCGCCGGCACATGACCGAAAAAATTATTGATCATATGTCAATAACTTCCCTTTTATATTTGTTAGTAAACCCTAAACCACAAATCATTTACGAATGTGAACTATATAAAATGTGTTAATAAAGATCCTCTTTTCAATACAAAGTGGTTATTAATAAAATGTATGTATCCACTTTATTGAATGAGAATTTATAATGCTATTGAGATGTATGTTGTGTTACGGTTACTTTAAACCTAACATGTAGATTTGGGAACGAGATCTAACTCATATAAAGTTAATCATATACAATGTACTCTAAATAACTCATCAAGAGTCTAACTCACGTTTTTATATGAGAAAATTATCGGAATAGTAAGGGTTTAGGTTTGGGTTAACTTCCCTTTTTATATTTGTTAGTAAATCCTAAACCACAAATCATTGACGAATGTGAATTATATAAAATGTGTTAACAAAGATCATTTTTTAATCCAAAGTGAATATTAATAAATGTATGTATCCACTTTATAAAATCCCAAGTGCTATTGAGATGTATGTTGAGAATTAATATACAATGTACTCTAAGTAACTCATTAAGAGTCTAACCCACTTATATGTTTCGTAGTAAACAATAAACCCTAAACCCTAAATGGGTTAAAGAGAGAACAATTATTACTTTTTTCATACAAATGATTTCTAAAATAAAGTTACCAAGGGTAAACTGCTTCTTCGATCCCCATTTGGTCGAGTTGTTAAGCTTTCTTGGTTTTTAGAAAGTTTCCAGCAATACTTCTTGGTAGCTTCTGTTTGGGAGTGAACACTGGTTTGTCCTCCTGGATCTCCATTTGATCAAGTTGATAAGCTTCCTTGGTTCTTCGAAAATTTTAGCAATGCTCCTCGCTTACTTCTTCTTTGCAGTGAGCATTGGTTATACTAGTGTGATCTCCATTTGAAATTGCAAAATGTTGTAAGCTGCTTTGGTTCTGCAAAATTTTTTGGCATGCTTCTTAATGATGCTCGAGACATGTTGAGTGTCATTATCCTGAAGAAGCAGTAGACAATTCAAAAATTAGAAACGTTTTCAACAGAACCAACAAGTCATGTATTACATAAAAAACCAAAGGTGTGAAAACAATTTAAACATATGCTAGTAAGTGAAGAACTATCAAAACCATTTATTAAATCAAAATTCATAGAGGTAAAACTGAATTTGGTGATTCAACAAAGTTTGGGAACTAAAACCAACTCGACTTTTCGACTTACAAACATTAGAACAAAAACCTTAGAAACATCAAGAGAGTTGATTGGTCAAGTTTATGAACTAAAAACAAATTTCAAAACAAAATTTCAGAGAGTTGAGGAACCAAACCCGAATTTCTTCAAAATCTATTAAAAAATCAGAGGATTTAGAAGTTTAGAACTAAAAACCGAGCGAGTGTTCTTCAAAAGCTTGGTGAAATCTACAGAAATTGAAACTCGAGGAAATATGTGCTTAATCTTCAAGAAAACAAAACGAAAAACCAAAGAGTTTGATAGTGTAAGAACAATGGTATTATGAGAGTGGAGGTGAAGAACGGTGTTGAACTCCCTTAAGTAGATTTTTGTCCGAAAAAAATTTGTGGAGGAGATGTGGCCTTGGATCATGTGGAGGAGATTGGTCCTTGGGACAATGATCAAGTCTTGAGATTTTTGGTTGATTTTCGGCTTGGAGCAGCATGTGAAGAATGTGGGACCAGGCTGAAAAGAGGTGACGCGCATGGATGTATGATTTTAAGAACACAAAATAGGGCAAAAGAGGTTTCATATTCAAAATTTGTGTGTGAGCATGTTACAACAAGTGATAAGTCTTTTGCTACGTGAGCTATTGGCGGATTTCATAGTACAAAAACCTAATACTCGTAAAGCTAATTGATTACCGAAGAAGAATCAGTAAGACTATCTACAATGCAAAAAAAAATTCAACACCCTCTTTCTCAAATTTAACCTTCCACATCATCATCCGCAATGGATGATGACATGGCATGGATGCTGACATGAATGATTACATGGCAAAAAGATAAGTCAGCCGCAATACCAACACATAACCCAGTCCAAGAAAATCAGCCATCAAATGCAACGTAAGTCAGTCGCACGGTGAATGCTATTCTAGTAATTAATCTTTCTCAAATTAATCAGTCATAATATGTTGGAAAACCATAAGTCAGTCTTATCGTCAACTAAATCAGCGGTCACATGAATGCTATTCTAGTAATTAATCTTTTGCGAGTAAGTCAGTCGTAAACACATAACTCAGCCATCTCTAACTATAACGCAGTACAATTTTCAACACGTCTAAGTCAGCTGTAACATTAGTACATAAGTCACCCGTAAACACGTAAGTCAGCCATATTTTGGTATGCCAGCCCTAACGTAGGATGACTTATGACCGTAAGTCAGCCTTTTACACATAAATCAACTAGTTTTTGTAAGTAAGTCATCACGTGTGGGTGACTTATGCCCGTAATTCAGCCAATTTCTCTTAACTTAGCCAGCTTTTGTAAGTAAGTCGTCACGAGCGGCTGACTTATGTCTGTAAGTCAGCTAATTTCTCTTAACTTAGCTAGATTCAGTAACTCAGCTATAACGTAACCATAACTCAACTGTATCATAGTAAGTAGTGCTTCACGGCTGTGTTCAGTAATACACGTCAGCAAATTCCTACGTGGCGAATGACATTCCTGTAAATACGTTTTTTGTAACAACGTAATAGAAGGGTACGCTGGGCATTTAAAAAATGCAAGTAATTAAAAAAAAATTTGTATGGTTCTAGACATTTGTACTAAAATGTATGGTAGTTAAGCTAACTTCCCATTAAAATTTCATATATGAAAGAATCTTAAATCTATTCTCACTTAAAAGATGAGCTTAAAGTGTTAACTTGGTTGCATAGAATATTTGCAAAAGTTTACCCTCAAGCTCTTAGTCATTGATGATTTAGAAATTCTAGATTCCTTTCCTAAGGGGGTATTATTGAAATTTTAAAATCATCAAAATTTAAAAGTCTACAAGATTCATTTGCACAGATTTTAAATTATCTGTAGGATTCTGTTGGAAAGATTTTATAAATCTCTGCAATTTGCCTTGGATTTTGAACCCATATATTTGTTAATAGAAATCCACAATAAGTCATTTCAAATCCACTAAAATCTGATTAAAAATTCTTCATCGAATAACACTAGATTTTAAACACTATTAATAAAAGAATCTCAAATACTAGAACCAATAACACTAGAATTTGAAATAGAAATTAAAATCAACTATTGAATAACACTAAATTATAAATCAAATAGAGATATATTTAAAATCAATCATTGAATAACACCTCCTAAGTTGCTATCTTTTGAAAATCATTAAATATAACCTATGTGATGGATATTAGCATCATATATGAATGAATGCCTTGTTGATTACTTCCCACTTTAACCATGAAAGGAGGGGAAAGAAAGAAACACTCATGATCAAGGTGTCTCGGATAAGTCCAAAGAAGAAGGTTCATGAATCCAATCTTGGATAATCCTTAAAAGAAGACTCATGGAGTCAAAAAAATGCAACATCGAGTAATCGGGCCAAGTTTTGTTTTCCATCGAGCCATTAGGCCAAGTTGGAAATGCCATCGAGCCATCGGGCCAAGTTGGACGCATCATCGAGCCAATGGGCCAAGATGGGTGATATAAGTCATCAGGACCATGCGCATGTTCAGGAGCATGGCTGTGGGCCAGCAATGCCAGTAATCGATCCAGAAGAGAAGAAATGCGCATGGCTCCCTAAAATGACGCATAGACCTTTGATCAAAATAACCCTTGGCCAAATTCATCGGCCTAGCCACCAAAATCAGTTTACAGAGGCTATTTTGGATAAGGAAAAGCCCAGGAGAAGAAGTAGAGCCATTGGACAAGATTTTAACCCTGGTCGTCTTCTCCGAAATCGTCTTTGTCGAAATTGTATTCACCCTCGACGTGTTCTCCTGTATGTTGCGAGTGATTTTGACATATAATGCGACTGAGTTATATTATTGTTAAGACTAAGTTTGATTTATGATATGACTAAGTTTTATATTATGACGTGACTGAGTAATTTTACATAGTAGCTGAGTTATATATCTTATGTTAAAAGGCCTCAAATGTTAAAAGGCCTGAGTTATTCTGACCTCGGTAACGTAATAACGACTGAGTTATTCAGACCTCGAAAACATAGAAAGAGCTGAGTTATTCTTACCTCGGAAACATTGAAAGGGCTGAGTTATTCTTACCTCGGAAACATAATAAAGTCTGAGTTATTCTGACCTCTGTAACGTAACAAGGGCTGAGTATTTTTCTTTTCAAAATTATATTAGAAACGAAAGCCCATGGGCTCAATTTTTATATAATCCTATGCATTTTTCATTGTTCTGTGATCTCGCGTCTAATATTCTTTTTCTTTTCTGTCAATAAATCTCCTTTCGATTTCATATTTTTTGGCTATGATGGCAAACAAGTATATGATCATTAGTAGTAGTGCGCCGGCTCATAACCGGACCGAAAGCATTATTGGTTAACTGACTAAGTAATGTTTAACTTAACAAAGAACATGTGATAAGTGTTCCTCGATACCTTGCCTTGCATGTCTCCTATCTGATTTCCTTGCTTTCCACGTTAACGCTGATATGTGCAAATACTTAGCCTTGGATCGATATATCTACGCATAGTGGGACGAGTTCTTCCAAATGGTTGCCCCTAGACTAGGTTATGCACATACTTGGCCCAGTATACTCGATGATGAACATCCTTGGCCTCATAGTCTTGATGATGTATCAGATGGTGCACACACTTGGCCCGATGGCCTCGATGATGCATACTCTTGGCCTGATGGACCCGATACTGCATCTACTTGTCCGATAGGCTTGATAACGCACATTTTGGCCGATAGGCTAGATAACGCGCATTCTTGGCCCATGCTTGATAATTCTCACATGGTTGCCTATGATCTCCGCATGGTCGCCTATAACGACCCGTCTTGGTCTAGATTTGGCCAAGTCGCCCCAAACTTATCTTTTCTCCTTGTCTTGACTTCTTTTACACTTCTTAGCTTCTTGAAACACTTATCTTCAAATTCTATCAAGTTTTGGCCGAGTGATACCAAAACTTAACACTACCCCTCAAGTTCAACCGAGATGATTGGTTGAACTTGGAACCGTGAAACCTTGCTTCATTAAAACCTTTAGAGAGAAAACCACTTGGGAAAAAACTCCATAAAGGAAAAAGAGTACAAAGCTTCAAGGTAAGGGAAGCTACTCTTGAACAATGTTTGTGAGTCCCAATTTCCCATGGATGAACTCACAAACTTGTATACTTGCCTCCTTGGTGAAAATGTTGGCCAATTGATCCGAGCTCCTTGTGTAACACGGTAATATGATTCCTTGCTCTACAACTTGCCTAAACTTATGGCAATCCACCTCAATGTGCTTGGTTAATTTTTGGAACACGTTGTTGGATGCAATGTAAATAGCTTCTTGGTTATCACAATGTATTGTGATTGGATTCTTGGATTCTTTGCCCAGAGAAGCCCCTTGAGCCACACCAACTCATTCGTTAGCTTCCTCATTGCCCTGTATTCTGCCTCTGCTCTTGAGAAAGAAACTATCTTTTGTTTTTACTTCTCCATGTGACTAGATTTCCTCCAATGAAAGTGCAATAGCCGGTAGTAGACTTTCTGTCATTCTGGTCTCCTGCCGAATCCGCATCATAGTAGCCTACGATATCAGTACTCTTGTTGCAACCCATCCATATTCCTTGGCCGAGAGCTCCGTTGAGGTGCCTCAAGATTCTTTCAACCATGTATCAATGATGCTTCTTTGGCCTTTTGCATGTGTTGGCTCACTTGGTTCACAGAAAAGTATATATTAGGACAAGTAATGGTCAAATAAATTAGCTTACCCACTAGTCTTCTGTAATGATGTTAATCTTCAAATGGTTGATCCTCAATCTCCCCCCCTCTCTCTTATGACTTTGTAGCCATCTTCAAGAGGGAAATTTCATGGCTTTGCTCTAAGCTTTCCTGTTTCACTAAGAAGGTCGAGAGTATGCTTCCTTTGAGACAAAAAACCATTAGATGATCTACATACTTCAATGCCAAAGAAATATTTCAACTCTCCTAGATCCTTAATATCAAAAACAGTCTTAAGGTATTCTTTAGTTGTTTGAATTCCTACCTTCTCATCTCCTATGATGATGATATCATCCACATATATAAGGATGATAATTATACCTCTTTGGCTATAGAGAGTAAATAAAGTGTGATCTCCTTCTGATTTGGTGAATCCTCGTGTGAGAAGAGTAGAGTTTAGTTTATGATACCAAGCTCTAGGCGACTACTTAAGGCCATAGATAGCTTTGTTGAGCTGAAGCACCTTTCCTTGGCCAACAGATATTTCTAGGCCTGGGGGAGGACGCATGTAAACCTCTTTTTTCAAATCTCCTTGTAAGAATGCGTTCTTCACGTCCATCTGCCACAAGTCCCAAGATAAGTTAGCTGCCAAAGCCATAATTACTCTTACCGTATGAAGCTTGGCTATAAGAGCAAATGTATCAAGATATTCTTCTCCATAGGTTTGAGTAAAGCCTCGAGCCACTAGTCTAGCTTTATGTCTCTCAATCTCCCCTATTGGCCTTGTATTTTTATAGTAAAGACCTATTTTGATGTTATTGCCTTCTTTTATTTTGGAAGGTCTTCGTCTCTCCAAGTCTTATTACTTTCCATGGATTTGAGCTCATTTTCAATAGCTAGTCTCTAATCTTTAACCTGGACTGCTTCATCATATGATCTTGGGATCAAGCCTTGATAATTCTTGTTCACAAAAGCTTGATGAGTCTTTGGAAACTTGTCCAATGAGCATACATTTTGAATCGGATGTGCCACGACCTTACTATTGTAGTAGACCTGAGTGTTCCTCTAATGTGAAGGTGGGTACTTAATTCTTGTACTCCTTCTCAAAGCTGGTTGAGGTGGTTGCACTTGCTGGTCTTGATCTTGTTGATCTTGTTATTGGTTTGGTAGAACTCCCCCTTGATCATGTACGAGTGAGTCCAAATGACTTGATGATTCATTTGAGTCACTTTGGTTTCCCGCTTCATGATCAAGTTGGGTGTTCTCCGAGTCTTGATTCTCCCCTTCATGGCCAAAATGTTGATTGCTTGTTTCTTGAGTGTTGTCTCAGGGATTTGCTTCTTGGTTCAGAACTCCTAGAGTATCTAACACTATTCTTTGATTTTCGGCTCTACCTGATGTAGAAGTAGATAAGTCTTTTAGATTTTCCCAATTCTTCTCACCATATAGTCTTTTTGTCTCAATGAACTTCACATTTCTTGAGACTATCAATTTTCTTGTCTCGGGTATGTAGAATTTGTAGCCATTTTGGTTTGAGGAGTAGCCAATAAACATTCCTTTTATGCTCTTTTTATCTAGCTTACTCCTTTGGTCACTTGGAATCAACAGGAAACAAACACATCTAAATACTTCTAGATTACTTAATGAGGGTTTAACTCTATTAAGAACTTCAAAGGGAGAAATGTCTTTTAAGATTTGTGTTGGAGTTCTATTGATTAAGTAGCACGCCAACATAACTTCATCTCCCCAAAACCTCTTGGGAACATTTGCATGAGACATCATTGATATAGATATCTCCATGAGATGCCTATTCTTCCTCTCCACCACTCCATTTTGTTGTAGAGTATATGGACAACTTGTTTGGTGCACTATGCCATGTTTTTCAAGATGTTCCTTAAAGGTGTTGCTTGTCTATTCCCCTCCTATGTTGACGAATACCTTGTGAAGAGTTTCCCATAGTTCTTAGGAGTCTCACAATATGAGAAAGCTTCCAAGAGAGACGGATCTAGAGACGTTGCATGAAGCCGATAAGCATTTGATCTTCTTGAAACCATTTCTCCTCTTCTATGGCCATGTCATCTTCTACATCTTCTTCAACCTCTTTGTCGCCTTTTTCTTCTTTGTCACTGTCTTTATCAGTGTCTTTAGAGGAGTCTTTCTTAGACTTCTTCTTCAAAGTTGGTCCGGTCTTCACAATGTAATTACATAGACCTTTACCACAAGGAAAGATCTTGATGGTTCTTGCCCACAAGAGGTAATTTATCCCCTTGAGAACGACTGGAACTCCAAGATTATTTTGAAGATCCATGAGTTTGGAAATAGTAACCAAGAGAATAGATTTAAAGCTTGAAGAATAGAGAATAGTATCCGAGAGTATGTATAGTCTGCAGAAGAGCGTAAGGTAACATGAGCTTAACTCTCTGATACCATGAAATTTGAAAGAGTATGAAGCTCAATCCATGGTGGATTCGAGCAGAGAATGTAAGAATGAAGAAGAAAGATTAAGTTTACATATATAGGCACAACCTTAAAGTTTCCCTAAATGGTAATAACTGTAAACAAAAGTTACAAAAAGTTGAAGATAATTTGAACCTAAAAGGAGAAAACGAGTGTACGATCATGTTGGGAGCACTTGAAGACTCACGCGCGCGTGTAGATGCTTAAAGGTTGAATCTTTGGCCAAAATCCTCCCAACAGTCGACTTTTGAGTGATTCCACTTCTAGAACCTTCCTTAGCATAAAAGAACCCCGAAAACATGTTTCGGTGAAGAGAGAGTTTGATTTGGTCAAGAATTAGCTTAGCCAAAAGTTGCACATGGTTTTGTGAACAATGCGCAAATCTGCGCCTGGTTTGAGGACCATGTGCATATTCTCGCATGGTTCACTTGGACACTCTAGCCATGCATAAATCCCTCGATACCTTGCCTTGCACATCTTGCTACCTTAATGCCTTGCTTCCCACGTTAATGCTGATATGCGCACATACTTAGCCTTGGATCAATATGTCTGCACATAGTTGGCCGAGTTCTGCTGCATGGTTGACCCTAGACTCGGTAATGCGCATACTTGGCCCATTATACTTGATGATGCGCATCCTTGGCCCGATAATCTCAATGATTCAAATACTTGACTTGATGTATTTGATGGTGCGCACACTTGGCCCGATTGACTCGATGATGCATACTCTTGGCCTGATGGAGCCAATATTGCATCTACTTATCTGATATGCTCGATCACACACATTTTTGGCCGATAGGCTCGATAATCCGCATTCTTGGCCCAAGCTCGATAATTCTCGCATGGTTTCCTACGATATGTGCATGGTCGCCTATAACAACCTGACTTTTCCTAGATTTGGCCAAGTCACCCCAAACCTATCTTTTCTCCTTGTTGTGACATCTTTTACACTTCTTAGCTTCTTGAAACACTTGTCTTCAATTTCAATCAAGTTTTGGCCGAGTGATACCAAAACTTAAAACTTTGGCTGCGGAAAATGGGAACAAATACGTTTGGTTTCACGCTTTCTCGTGCTGGTTCAATGGGTGAAGGTGAATCGATATGGGATCAAACAAGCTGGCTTAAACGCCCTCTCTTGTAGGGTTAGTAGATGGAAGTGAGGATGGATCAAACGCACCACATAGACTATTGAAGGATATTTGATACAGCAAGCAAGCTCTTCCAATCGAGAATCCACACACAAATGACATAAGCTTAAATCTCTACAAATACCACTTGAAAGAGAGGAAAATGCAACTTTATTAATCAACAAAAAGGTTGGAGTTTTACAAGGTTGCAGGGGAACCTTATATAGTAATTCTTCAGCTTAAGTCCTAATTAGGTCGACATAAATTCAAAACAAAGACTCGAGAGAACAGAACTTGCAAAATAAAACAACAAAGCGTTCAACCACACAAAACAGAAATGTTTGCAAACATAAAATAAAATAAACCAACGTGTTGTAGACTCTATTGGGCTAAAAATTATGTCTCTTGAAGCCTTATAAACCTTAGATAACTCATTTTCACCTGCTTAAATTTTCTAGATTGAAAATATCTAATTTTGGCTCGGTTTGTGCGGTTTAGGGGCTGAAATGATTTATGCTTGTTAGGTCCATCCAGCTTGAATCCCTTGGTGAAATATTCTTATTCTAGTGCCATGAGACTTTTATTAGAGTTATTTTCAAGTATTTCCACGTGGCTTGCTTCAGAATCCTCTTTTGACATTGTTTGCTCTCTAATAGGCAGCTGACTTGTATTGAGTGTATCTTCCAGCTCAGGAACGGTCTTGGAGTGATTATTGTTGTGTTGAGCTCGATTTCCTGTCAAGAAAATATAATTACATTTATTGGCCTGAGGCCAGATCTGCTTGAGGCCCAAATGAACAAAATTCTCCAGCAACTCTTCATTCAGGCCATCCGAGCTTAAGTTTATTTTTGAACTGTTTTTGGTGAAACCTCCAAGTTCCATTGCTTTTATTAGCTTGTTAACCAAATTATTGAAGCCTTTTCTAAGCTTCCTAGTTTTGAACGTGTCATTGGAGCTTCCCTAACTTGTGGTACAAGTGTTGGTTCAATGGTTGGTTCGATGTCCTGGGATGCAACAAATCTGATAAATTCTGTTGTTAGGCTATACACCTTGTACTGTGAACTACAACTTGGCTTTTTCCCTGTTTTAAGTTTACGTAGGCAACCCTCTTGGGTGAAACTGTTTTATTTAATAATTTTTTTTTTCAGATAACGGCCAATGCGGGAACAAACTACGACTTCAACATGCCTAGCTGAAAAAAAGTCGAGCCACAGCTCATGTATCGTTCATCCAATACGAACATGCTTGACAAGATCATATATTTTTTGTCATTGTTAACAAGACCGATAATAAAAGCCGAGGTACAACTCGCATACTCCTAAAGAAGAGTGTTGGAGAGGGTCAAACTAATCTCGTCTAAGCTTAAGTCTCATCATCAAAGCTGAATTCCAACTCGCATACTCCTAAATAAGAGTATTTGATGAGGTCAAATCAATCCCGTCCGAGCGTAAGTCTCACCACAAAAACAAAGTTCCGACTCGCGTACTCATACAGAGTGTATACGACGAGATTAAATATTTCATCGTTAGACCATCCATGAGGAAGGACGATCTGCAGGTCGGTTACACAGTTTGCACAAGAACTAGGGAAACTTAAGTAAGTAAAATGATTGATGCGCCGAGCTAAATTCGTAAACAAAAAAGGATAAGAAAAGCGTGGAATGAGATGACATATAAGAAAAAACACACTTTCAAATTACATTAATGCCGAAAATAGAAGTTTACATCATTAATAACCAAAAGGAAATACAATTTTGACTATGAACTATTACTAAAACCACAACTAGGCAAAAGACACATTTCGTCACGAGCAACGAAGAGACAAGCTAGAACAATCAGAGAAAATACCCCAGAGAAAAAAATGGAGTTGATGCTAAAAACATTGAAGAAATATACGAGAAGGTTCACTCTTAATAAGGAGGAATCCTTCAGACTCTAGGCGTACCCGAAGCATCATCACCAGCCCCTCCAGTTGCATTCGTGTTACCCCTTGGCCCTTGATACAGTTTGACCCATGCTCATCAAACTCTGTAGTAATGAGGAAATCTTCCTCGAATACCTCAGTTATGTCGAGCTCGTCGAACTGCTTTTTATACATTTCTAGGTTAGCTTCGAGCTTCGACATAATCTCCACATGGACGACTCCAACTTTAGCTACTATATCTCGAACACAGTTCAGAGTCCCTTGCACCTGACCAAAGTATTGGATGATAGGATCACCCTTATTATGATCATTGAAGTGACAGAGAAGTTTCTCGAGCTTCATGGCGTATTTGACCTTAGTCTCTCGCGGCGTCTTAACGACCTGGGCAGTCCGAGATAAATGTAGCCACTTTATCTTGATGTCATTCATCTTTTCAAGCTTCGAGTATGTAGCCTTTAGGTTAGTGAGCTCAGCAGCCTCCTTATCCTTCACAACCTTATCTTCGTACTTTAAGAGCTCGATCCTTTCAGTATCAGACTTACCATCACATCCATCTGAAGATTCATAATTCCAACTCTGGTCTTTAGGTCAGCCACGAGCTTTTCCAGATCCTTAATCCTCAATCGTTCAACATCAACCTCCTATGTACCCTAATGGACGAGTTTCGAAAGACGGACCAGCTCGTCCTTGTTGCAACTAACCGATTTTACCTTGTTCTCATAATAAGAAACGAGCTAATTTATCCTTGACAGAGCCTACATCTAAAGAAGAACAGGAATCATAATATTTACTTTGAAAAATCATTCAGTCTGTAATGTAATAATCACCCGGCAGGCTTGCCGAGATAACAGTTGATAGACTTCCGGAGACATCATCTTGTCAATGGGAGAAAGGATTAAGCCATTGGCGCCTAGGCAACTCACCAAACCGACGTAAGAAAGAATATCTTGAGCAAATGGTACACTATGACTGACAAACCTATACACCCAATTTTGTTGCGGTTGCCGATGAGATGCAAAATGGGAGTTCTCAGCAACAATAGGATCGTATTCTAGATCCAGAGAATCATCCATCACTCACTTCTTCATTCTCACTAAGAAGACCTTTGACCTCCTCAGCAAAGTTATGAAGCTCCCCATCCTCGAGATCCACTTCCGTGGGCATCTCGGCAAACATTTTCTCCAGAGTCGGCTCCCCAGCAAGAACAGTCGTAGTGAGGGCAGCAAGAAGTTGTTCCCGAGACGGAACCTCATCATTGGTGTCTTATTCCCTAGTGGGAACATCATCCTTTGTTTCTTGTTCCCTAACAGAAACAAGTTGTTGATTTGTAAGCTCCCCAGTGGGAGCCTCGGCGCTCAAGTTTTCCTCTAAAGCATGTTCAGCCGACGAGTTGACGGTAATCACTTCAGCAGATTTCTTATCCCAATGTGAGGTACGCCTTTCCTTCCTTTGTAAGGGAGGATAACTATTCTCACTACCTGAAGCAACCAAGATGGATTCATTCGGCTTCCTTTTAGAAGAGGAAGATTTCTCTAACTTGGCAGAGTAATCAAATGGCATCTCCCAGCCCTCTTCTCTTGTGTTTTTTGTTTGGGAAAATTTTAAATTCCCAACTAACTGCAAGAAGACATAATTTGAAACATATTATTTGTAAATTTGACCAAGTTATCTAAGAAATATGAAGTCTTATGTTGCCAAACATGTGTTGATGTAACGAATACAAGGCTAAATTTAGTCATAGTCGAACTGCCTTATGTCTACCACGCTGCCAAGCAAAGTTTGTCGATATCCTCGAGGAAGTTTCTTGGAAAATCACCTAGATTGAAATGGAGATCTGCAAACAAAAATAAGTTGATTAGTCTTTGCAAATCATACTCGTATTGCGGCTATTCTAGAAAATATCTACCAAAAGTGTCTGCCCATTTCCTCTTGATGAGCTTCCCTACATCGCCTACAGACTCAGGCGTAATTCACAGTAAGAAGTACTTCCCCTTCAAGTCGTGAATTTTTGTATCGGATGTCGAGTTGATAAATTTGAAGCGTTTCTTGAAGTTTATGTAGACGAAACCAGTGTTGAGCATGGAGCCCTTCTAGGTGATTAGGTGGATCGACGACATGTTTTCTAGGTATTTGAAGTTGATCTTAACCCCTAATTCCTGCCCAAGCGTTAGGAGGCTAACCATATATCTTATCAAAGGAGTGAAGAGCTGCGAGATTGCTATCTTTCATCTTGCACAATAAGATATATGGTGTTTAGGCAAGGGCGGCCAGAGGTGAATCTTCTTGAATAAAAATTCATACAAACATACAGAACCTTGGGGAGAGTCCCAAGGTCGTTGATGCGATTCAGGGATCAAGATCGGAACCCGATTAAAGAATGGAAATCGGCGGACTAAATCCCAAACCGTTTTCTCAGTGCATCTCGTAGGTTTAAGGCCGATAACCTCGTCATATGGACAGATCCAATTGCATGGGTTAGTCCTTTCGTCTTGGATAACTAGTATGTTGTCGGTTTCCATTTCGTCTAGAAAAGCAGAGGCTTCGTTGGTGATGTCAAGCCGAGATGAAGACATTTAGTTCTACTGATCGAGTTACATGTGCGCTTTGAAAAATAAATTCCAATCTGCAAATAATTTAGAGAGAGAAGGGAAAGTGATGGTACCTGCAGGGAAAATTCGCAAATGAAGATAAATAGAAGAAAATGTGGAAGCGCTACTTATACCCAAGAAAAAAGTGGTTACCGCGAAAAAGGGATTCATTAAGTCTGGGAACCTGTAACCTAGGCAACAGCTGAGTGTCACCCTATTGAAACGATTCGATAAAGGCTACAAAGTCATTAAAATTTTGTTGATCCAAGAGAACTTCGCCTCCTAAAGCTCATCCAAAGAACTTGAAGATTCGACGAACTGGGGGACTAAATGTTGATATCGGGTTTGCAACCCAACATGAATCCCACTTGTATCAAGGCCCATCAGACGGAAACTCTGAAAGGTCTTGATAAGTTGGAAGATAGAAGATTCAGAGCTCAGCCTATTCCCAGGGCCCATTAAGGAGAAATCATGATTAGGGTTGATTGATGTATTCTTAGTATAAATACATATGTAATCATCTTAATCAATATATGAATCATCTTTCACAAGTTAAAAGCTCGCGTATTTGAGTTTAACCTAATTGTTAAAACTTGAATCAATAATACTAAAGATTACATAGTAAGTTTGTCCACAAGTCGGACTAACTCATTAGAATATTACTTAATATGGGAGAACTTGCATTTTATGTCTTCTTTTTATTTCTGTGATGATCTTAAATATGGAATGTCTCTTCTTATATAATATTTTTTAAGTTGGTTGAATATTTTGGTCAAGCTTCCATATGGACTTCACCCTTCTCATCGACTATTCTCATCCTGCCACATATCCTCAGATGGTCAACATCTTCAAAATCATCGAGAGTTCTATCAAGTTGTTGTCCTCGATTTTGGGATAGGATGTGAATTGGGTTTATAGCCAGTTGAGTATTTAATGGATGGCCAACCCATCTTCAACATTAACTCCATTTTTCCAAACCGATGAGGTGAAATTCTTGAGGTCGTCGGTTTTTAAAATGGCTTTGTTGGAGACCATGTCAAATCTTACCCATGAAGATGCTGTAAGAATATTTATATCCTATGTGGCCTATGTATCTTACGGTTTAATTATAAAGATTAAATTTATATTAAAGTTGGTGATTCTAATATACAAGATGACACTATGATGGACCGGTTTTGGTCAATGATTAGAATGTGGGTGTATTGATGACCTTCCTTCTTACTTTATTAAAATAGTATGGTTAGACTCTCTTTCATTAATGTATATATATATATATATATATATATATATATAGTATATTGTNAATAAATATATTAGGGTGCTATATATATTATAGCTAAGCTAACTTAAACATCACACATTTTAGTACAAATGACCAGAACCATACAATTTTTTTATTAATGTTATTTTTTAAATGTCTAGTGTGTCCTTATATTATGTTTTGATAAAAAACATATATACAGGAATGTCATTCGCCACGTAGGAATTTGCTGACTTGTATTAATGAATGCAACCGTGAAGCGTTACTTACGTACTACGATACATTTGAGTTATGGTTACATTGCTGTTGAGTTACACAACCTGGCTGAATTATAAATAATTTGGCTGACTTATGGATATAATTCAGCCGCTTATGACGGCTTACTTACATAAATATGGCTGATTTATGTGTTAAAGGTTGACTTACGGTCATACGTTAGCCTAAGTGACAGCTTACTTACGTTAACCAGGCTGATTTATGTGATAACGGCTGACTTACACACTCAAATTACAGCTGACTTACACTTCTACCAGATAAGTTGTTAAAAATTTGACTGAGTTGTGGTTATGAAACGGTCGAGTTATGTTACGCCGGCTATTTAATGATCATCGACTGACTGAGTTATTAAATGGAGGGCTAACTTATTGGATGTTTATATGGCTGACTTATTGGATTTTTATACGGTTGAGCTACCTATACTCAGCCATATATAGTTGGATTAACGTTAAAACCAACGTATTTACGGCTGGCCTACTAGCGAAAGATTAATTACTAGAATAACATTCATGTGACCGCTGATTAGTTGACGATATGGTTGACTTATGGTATTCCAGCCTAATTACGTCTGATTAATTAGAAAAAGATTAATTACTTAAACCTTACATGCTTACGATAAGCCAACTTGTCAGTGTTCTAAATAATCAAGTTGTTTAGACACAAACAAGTTGCATGTGGTAACATGTATCGTGTAGGAATCAAATGTCACAATCTTGTTCTGATTCAATAAAGCAGTATCTGAGTAATCTTCTTACTCAATCTCATTATCCTACTGTGCATATACAACAGCAATGGAAGGACTCAAGATTTTTCCAAGTTGTGGGTGAGTCACATCCTCACCAAAGAAAAATGTCGGATGGTCAGTAACATCGGGCCAACTCAACAGTGGGAGATTAGGTGCCCCTTTGGTGGTTGCATAGGATAAGCAGGATGGAAGCAGATTACATGCGTACTCAATGGACCTTGAATATGTAGCTACCATTTGGAGCAACAAACATATGCATTATGTGGGGTGTAAACCAATGCATCTTCAAGAAGAAATGTAATGAGTCTTTCCACTATCCCATTGAAGTGGCTAGGGAAAATAACAATAAAAAACAATTAGAATAAATTCAGCCAATATAACTGAACATAGAACTGAACTTACCACTTTAAATTACCCTCAACTGAAATTACCATTTGGTGGTTGCATAGGATAAGCAGCCAATATTATAATCAACATTTGGAGATTTGGTGCCCCTTTGGTGGTTGCATATGATAAGCAGGAGGGAAGCAAATTGCATGCATACAGTTTATGAGAAAAATCAAAATCAAAGAAGATAGATTACATGCATATTGTTTGTGAGGAATATTGAAAGCGTAAGAGAGAAATGGGAAGAGAAGAGAGAAAAATTTGAAAGAGATTGTAAATTTGCGAGCAAATAAAGAGAGAAACAGAGAAATAAATATAGAGAGAATCGTCGCGTTCAATTCAATATTTTTAATATAAATCTAAGAGTCATGATTTTTCGTATTCTTGCCTCTTCGTATTACACGCCTAATATATAGAAACATGAAACCTTGCAATTTATATTTCACTTAACAGCTGAGTTATGGAACTTAAAATAATCGTTATGGTTGAGTTCCTTCATTATACAACTAGGATACATATACATAAAGGCTAATTTGAAGGCTACTTTATAGATAGATAAAGGCTAAGTTATTATTAATGAATGCCTAAGTTACAAAATTTATTATTCGGTTTGATTATTATTATTGTCTTAAGCAGTAATAAACTATACAACTAAGTTATTTTTAATCAAAAGCCTGGGTTATTAAATTTAAAATGAAAGTTATGGCTGAGTTACATCAAGCTGATTATTGTTTACTGAAAGCTGAGTTTTTTCTTGCTACTTTACGCCTTAGTTATTTTTACTATACGAGTAAGTTATGTATACAACTGAGTTATGTTTACTTTATGACTGAGTTATCTTCGTGGTTATAATTTATGACTGAGTTATGTTCAGTACGGCGAAGTTATTGATTTTAATGTTTGTGTTACGAGTGAGTAGTAACGATAATCATTATGAATTACATAAACACTAAGTTATTATTACATTACATGGCTACAACAAGAAGTAAATATGAGGATATATTTAGCTCATCTAGATGTACATAACTAAATTACAGCTGGTACTTAAATTAGCAGTAGCATAGTGAGATTAAGTCTGAAGATTACTCAGGTACTGCTTTATTGAATTAGAACAACGAATTTGACTTAAGACTATACACCTTACATGTTCACTTCAGGTAACTTGTAAGTGTTATAAACGATCAACGTGTTTAGACACTTACATTTCAACCTGAAGTGAACATGTAAGGTTTATAGTCTTAAGTCGAAATCCGTTGTTCTACTTCAACAAAGCAGTATATGAGAAATCTTCACACTCAATCTCATCACCTTGTTTAAACAAAAGTTTTTTTTATAACAATAACAAATTAACTTTAATATACAGCATAACAAATAAAAAAAGATAGATGAACAAGAATTGTATTCTGTCCCCACCCATTTATTAGCTTATGAATTCCTTTTTTCTATTTCCTTCTTGTGGCACTTAACTAATGCCAACTATCAACGGATACTTCTTTAGTAACCACAAAGGAAAGGGGAAAATAGTTGTTGGTTGCATCAACACCTGAAACAATCATCTACTCCGTATGTAGAATGCAAGAAGCACCTTTGGCAAAACAATCTGGTGCTCTTTTCGTGGTTGCATAGGATAAACAGGAAAAAATTACATCCAACGGTTAGATATTTGGTGCCCCTTTTGTGGTTGCATAGGATAAGCAAGAGGGAAGCAGATCGCAAGCGTACTGTTTGTGAGTAAAATCGCAATCAGAAGATGTAGATTGCATGCGTACTATTTGTAAGGAGTATCGAGAACGAGTGACTGTGAACAATATAAGAGAGAAACAGAGAAATAAATAGAGAGCGAGAGAGAGAGTGTGAAGTGTCGCTTCAATTTTTTTTTAATAAATAGTATAAATCAAAGATTCATGATTTTTCGTTCTCCCGCCTCTTCAATTCTTTTTACCTCGATAAATAAATAAGAGTCGGTTAATGTGAAAATTTGTTCGATGTAAACTAGATTTATGGGTTTGAATGTTTTTGTAATACGACTAAGTTCTAGTTTAATTATGGCAGAGTTCTGGTTTATTTACGGCTGAGTTACTTTTGATGAATGATTTATGGCTTATAATTATTTTATACGACTGACTTATTGTTTCATTAAGGTTGACTTCCGAGTTAATTTTGATGACTAATTGATGGATTTGAATGCTCGATTTTTTGTATTCATGCATCTTCAAATTGAATATTAATCAAAGAGTCACGATTTTTTCGTATTCCTGCCTGTTCATTCTTTTTTTACCTTGGTAACATAATAAAATTCATAAAGGCTATCATCTACGTTTTGACCTTGGTATTGTAATATTACATCATACTTACGACTGAGTTATATTTACTCTCTACGACTGAGTTATATTTACTTTACGACTAAGTTATGTTTACTTTACAAATACTGAAATAGATTATGGCTGAGAAACATTATTGAGCGAATTTTTTTATATGGCTAAGTACTGGTTTAACTATGGCTGAGTATTGTTATTTTACTGCTGAGTTATTGATTTAATGTTTTTGTGTTACGAGTGAGTTATAATATTTATTATTATGTGATCCGAATGTAAATGACTAAATTACATCAAGTACTAAAATAAGCAGTAGGATTATGAGATTGAGTCTAAAGATTACTCAGATATTGCATTATTGAATCAGAACAAGATTTCGACATCAGACTTTAAACCTTACATGCTCACTACAAGTCAAATTGTAAGTGTTCAAACGACCAAATTGTTAAGAACTGAGCCACCATTTTTCTAATCTAACAAAGACAATCAAGATATGCATATATAACAGCAATGGGAAGACTAAAGTCTTCTCCTGATTCGAAATCATATGCAACCTTAAATATGTAGCTACCATTCAGAACGACATTGAATATGATAGTACATAAAAAGCTGTCTTTCTGGTGCCACTTTGGTGGTTGTATAGGATAAGCAGACAATATTACATTCAGTAGTCGGAGATTTGGTGCTTTTTTTGATGGTTACATATGATAAGCAGGAGGGAAGCATAACTCTCGTGCCCAGAAGAATTTCGTTCTAATGGATATCTCTTGTATGCGTAGTGTTTATGAGCAAAATCAAAATTGATAGAAAAATATTAAGAGAGAGATTGTGAATTTGTGGGCAAAGTAAGAGAGAAACAGAGAATAAATAGAGAGAGAGAGAGAGAGAGAGAGAGAGAGACTACTTTAATATGTCGCGATTTAAATTTGTCTTTACAGCTGAGTTACAGAACTTAAAATAATCATTAAGATTGGGTTCTTTTTCATTGCAAGGCTAGTTTACAGAAACATAACGACTGATTTAAAGGCTATTTTAAAGACTATTCTACAGATACATAAATGTTGATTTATTCTTACCTCGATAACGTAATATGACATAATTACACGCCTCGTAATATCACATCGTAATTACTAAATGATACATCCTAGTCGCGGCAGAGAGAGAGAGAGAGAATTTTCGTGTCCCAAATGTAATATCACATCATAGTTGCGTAGTAAAACATCATTAACCTCGAATATAAAAGTTTCTATCGTATTTTACACGGCTAATATTCGTGGTAACTATAAGAGTTCGTGATAAATTGTTGACACTAGAGCTCTATCGTATTTTACACGGCTAATATATGTAACGACTGAGTTATGGCTTATCATTTGGCTGAATTATTCTTAGTTTATTATGTAGTATTAAACGAATTTACGGCTGAGTTATCTTACTTAAGGATTGATTTTTCTTTGTAGATTTTTGAGTTATGCTTTTTACTTTGCGACTGAGTTATGTTTACTTTTCGACTGAGTTATGGTTACTTTACGAATGAGTTATCTTCGTGGTAACTATAAGAGTTCGTGATAAATTATTGAAATCATGAGTTCTAAATATTCAGTACAAAAATAAAATTAAAACAAGTAATGATAAATTAAAAAACGGAAAGTAATATCCAGACGACTTTCCACTTGAATTTTAAATTAAAAGACCGAAACGAAAAAAC
Organism: Iberis pinnata; assembly: GCA_900406425.1. Lineage (NCBI taxonomy): Eukaryota > Viridiplantae > Streptophyta > Magnoliopsida > Brassicales > Brassicaceae > Iberis > Iberis pinnata. The sequence continues at coordinate 37,791 of OVBE01001113.1, forward strand.
TTCAACCGGACAATCAAGAAACATACAGACCTCCAACAAACTTTTCTAAGACCACATAAATCTCGTCACCATCTTCCATCAGTAGTTGAAATTGAAACCAAAAACAAAACAATATTAATTCCGGATATAATGGATTTAAACAAATTTTATTTTATACAAAAGCTAGTGAAATAACAGAACGATTGAGTTTCCGTAGGGCAGATTCGTTTGTTGTCATAGAGGAAGCAAACCATGTCATAATCAACATTTTCGCTTTTACATTACGTATCCATTAATTTATTCAGACGTGTATTAACACTCATCATGATATGTGCATGGTAGCCTATAACGACATGAGTTGGCCTAGATTTGATGAAGTCGCCCCAAACCTATCTTTTCTCCTTGTCTTGACTTCTTTTACACTTCTTAGCTTCTTGAAACACTTGTCTTCAATTGCTATCAAGTTTTGGCCGAGTGATACCAAAACTTAAAACTTTGGCTGCGGAAAATGAGAACAAACACGCTGGCTTTCACGCTCTCTCATGCTGGTTCAATGGGTGAAGGTGAATCGATATGAGATCAAACAAGATGGCTATAACAATCTCTCTTGTAGGGTAAGTAGATGGAAGTTGGATCAAAAGTATCACATAGACTATTGAAGGATCTCTGATACAAAAGCAAGCTCTTCCAATGGAGAATCCACACACAAAGGACATACGCTTAAATCTCTACAAATACCACTTGAAAGAGAGGAAAATGCAACTTTATTAATTTAAAAAAGGTCGGAGTTTTACAAGGTTGCAGGGGAACCTTATATAGTGATTCTTCAGCTTAAGACCTAATTAGGTCGACACAAATTCAAAACAAAGACTCAAGACAACAGGACTTGCAAAACAACAAAGCGTTTAAACACACAAAACAGAAATATTTGCAAACTTAAAATAAAATAAACCAATGTGTTGTAGAATCTATTGGGATTAAAATGTTGTCTCTTGAAGCCTTATAAACCTGAGATAAACTCATTTTCACATGCATAAATTTTAAAGAGTGAAAATACCTAATTTTGGCTCGGTTTACGTAGGCAACCCTTTTGGGTGAAACTTTTTTACTTGATACATTTTTTTCCAGATAACGACCACTTCGGGAACAAACTACAACGTCAACATGCCTAGCTAGAAAAAAGTCGGGCCACAATTCATGCATCGTTCATCCAATACGAACATGCCTGATGAGATCAGAGATTTTTTTCATGGTTAACAAAACCGATAATAAAAACCGAGGTACAACTCGTGTACTTCTAAAGAAGAGTGTTGGACAGGGTCAAACAAATCTCGTATAAGCTTAAGTCTCATCATCAAAACTGAATTCCAACTCTCGTACTCCTAAATTTGATTATTGGATAAGGTCAAAGCAATCTCGATCGTAAGTCTCACCACAAAATTCGAGTTCCGACTCACATACTCTTATAGAGAGTATAAGACAAGACTAAATATTTCATCGTTACACCATCCGTGAGGAAGGACGATCTGCAGGTCGGTTCCACAGTTCGCACAAGAACTAGAGACACATCTATTTTAAAAATAAGTAAGTAAAAATTGATGCGCCGAGCTAAATTCGTAAACAAAAAAGGATAAGCAAAGCGTCGAACAAGATAAAATATAAGAAAAACAAACTTTAAAATTAAAGTAATACCAAAAATAGAAGTTTACATCATTACTGGTCAAGGAAAGATAATTTTGACTACGAACTATCACTAAAACCACAACTAGGAAAAAAACACATTTCGTCACGAGCAACGAGGAGACAAGATAGAACAATCACAGAACATACCATAGAGAAAAAATGGAGTTAATGCTGAAAACATTGAAGAAATATGCGAGAAGGTTCACTCCTAAAAAGGAGGAATCTTTCAGACTCTCGGCGTCCCCGAAGCATCATCACCAGCCCCTCCAGTCGCATTCGTGTTACCCCTTGGCCCTTGATACGGTTAGACCCATGCTCATCAAACTCAGGAGTAATGAGGAAATCTTCCTCGGATACCTCGGTTATGTCCAGCTCGTCGAACTGCTTTTTACACATTTTGAAGTTAGCTTCAAGCTTTGACATAATCTCCGTAGGGACGACTGCACCTTCA